>JALBZB010000005.1:0-149206 GCA_038050625.1 Pythium sp. MPC-2022a
GTTTTGAAAGGATATATTTTTGCACAGGAAGTTAATAATGGGAACGTTGCCTGTACTCGGAAATCAATTGGTCACCAGTTCGACAGACATGTACCCTCTCGATAACCCGCCCTTTCAAAACAGGTTTATCGCGCAAAAAGTGCACCAGAAGTACTTTTAAATCCGGTCAAGATCCTGGACTTTTCCCATAGTAATGCTGTTTAAACGCTGATCAAGACGGTTCTAGGAGAATTTGGTGCATTTCAGAATTACCAAATAGACTACTGGTCGTAGTTTAACTATTCTCAGATCGAATAACGAGGACGTCCCCACAGTGGACTTAATAATCCTTTCTCACTCCGTTGAGAAAAGGAGCAGTGTTTGTAGCGATCTGATTTTCCTATCTGAATGTATCGGAATCATCCCCATTATTTGATCTGAGAATCATAGATGTCGCCCAGCCCTGTTTGTTTAGTGGACAGCTACCCTAACCTAGTGGACGCCAGAAATTCCTAAATTAGGTACTGTATTAAAAGTTAGAGGTTATATATTGAGGACAGTATCCTAGAACAACGCGTCTTCTTATATAAGGACAAAGCACACTAGGACATTTAGTCGTTTGCTTAGGTTTCGTGAGTCGCGTGTCAACCGCGCATCAGAATTCAGAATCGCCTGATGCTTGGCCATCATTCAATCCCATCCGCGTCAAGCTAGCAAGCAGAGCAGTCCCATCGTCCGCCTCGCACGCTCGTCCATCGATCCATTGCCATGGCGCCGTCCTCCTCTTCCTCTTCGCAGCAGCAGCAGCGCCAGAACGCGCCGGACCCGCCGCGCCACGCGTGCATTCCGCTGTCGCACAAGCGCGTGCCGACCGAGATGCGCGCCCCGAGTGACCACGCCACGCTGCTCTACGCGGCGCTCGTAGGTGACGTGGACATCGCGTCGTTGCGCGCACAGCTCACGGCGCTACCCGAGTCGCACTGGCAGGAGCGCTACAACCGCGAGCACAACGTGTACTTCCAGCGACCGTTCCACGACAAGCTGGGCGTCGAGAACATAATGTGCATCTTCTCCGACACGCAGCTCGAGAACGTCTACGAGCTGCCGCTCTACGCGCTCTATAGGGACCACCTGGAGCGCATCTTCCAGAGCATGAATGTGCATCCCGACCAGGTACGCGGACGTGTGGGTGGGTGGATGTAACCGCACACTCTGTGTAGTGAGTGTGCTGTGCGGCTGATGGCGGTGCTTTGTACTGATGGTAGGTCGTTCGCTGTCTGTTCGCGCGCATGCCAGGCGACACGCTCATCCCCGCGCACCACGACAACGGGTACGTGACGTTGGGTTTGGCTGCTTGGATATGCTTTGTATTGGACCCAAATGGTATTAACGCGCCGTGTGTATGCGTATGCGAATGTAATCAATTAGTCCGTGGGTGAGCAAGACCCACCGCATCCACGTGCCGATCGTCACGTTCCCAGAAGTGAGTTCGATATACTTTGGCCAGTGGCGCTACTGGTTGACTGTATCGCCAATCCTAACCGAAATGCCCCACTGTGTTATGTCTCTTCCTTCACTTGGAAACTAGGTGGCGTTCTCTAGCGGCCCTCTGGAAGAGTCGATGACTCGGTTCGCGTTCAACGAAGGCACGATCGTAGAGCTCAACAACGCAGCGAAGCACTGCGTGCACAACCCGACGGCGCACCGCCGCATCCACCTCATCTTCGATTACGTGGAGAAGCACCACTTGATCAAGAACAAGGTGGTGCTCCCGCCCGGTCAGATGTGTCGCCAGGTGCGCGGCCGCGTGGAGCTCGTGGACCAGGTGGACGTGCAGGCGGAGGAGAAGGACAAGAAACTCGCGGGCAAGCAGCTCATTGAGATCGAGAAGCTCGTGAAGGAGAAGATCAGCCCCGACGCCGGCTCGGCGCTCACGACCGCGTGCCGCCACTTTTTCATCGAGCAGATCAACGGCAAGCAATTTGTCAAGATGGTCGAGAAGAATGTGCTGCTCCCCGGTGCTGGTTCCGCAGACCAGGCGTTCGCCGAGTTGCTCTGGAAGAAGCTGCTTGAGATGTTCAAGCTCGTGGACGTGCGCATGTGTGACGAGCTTGAGAGCACGCGCGTGAAGAAGCTCTTTGCGCCGAACTGGGTCATCATCGGCTCGCAAAAGTGCGGCACGACGTCGCTCTACGAGTACCTGAGCCAGCACCCGCAGGCGATGAAAGGCAAGCGCCGCGAGCCGCACTTCTTCGACTGGGCGTGGCAAGCGGCGCTCAAGCACGAACTCACGCCGGAAGACCGCGCCAAATACGAGAAAGTGCTCCAGCGTTTCACACCAGCGGGTGGCGAAAACGGGGGCGACAGTAGTAGCATTGTTCTGAAGGGCAACTCGGTCGACGACATGAGGTGAGTGGCTCTGTTTGCGCTGTTTGAAAGGATTGACTGTGGATGGTGCTAACGACCGACAATCAACTGTGAAGAATCAAGTACCTGCTCTCGCTGCAGTGCGAGCGCGGCGAAGAGCTCCAGCCGCCGTTCCAGATCGGCGAGTCCACGCCGAGCTACTTGCTGTACGGAGAACCGGTCGCAAAGCGCTTGAAGCTGGTGAGTCGTAGTGCCTTCTCTTTCATGCCGTGGGCTGTAGCATCCATGAACTTGTTTTGACCTGCTAACTTTGTCTGTGATTCAATTCGATTAGCTCTACCCGGGCATCAAGTTACTCGTGATGCTGCGCAACCCGGCGAAGCGCGCGTTCTCCCACTTTCAAATGACTGCAGACCCAAATGGTACGCCCACGCAGCTGCGGATGCGTCAGGCGGTGAAGGGCAAGTCGTTCGAGCAGATCGTGGACGAGGACCTGAAGCTTTTGGGAAATGCGAACGTGACGTCCGCGTCGCTCCTCGACGGCAACGACGAGGCGCTCGATAGTTTCCAGCGGTACGCGGACACGCTCTCGCAGCAGCACGGTGCGCACTCGTACGTCGGCCGCGGTCTCTACGCGTTGCAGATCGCGCTCTGGCTGCGCGTGTTCCATCGCGACCAGATGCTCATCATCGACCTGGACGATATGAAGAATGCCGAGGGCACGCAGCGCGAGATGAACCGCGCGTTCGAGTTCCTGGACCTGCCACCGCACCAGGTAGAGGACACGGAGCGCAAGAATACGCGCGCGTACGACCCGATTGACCCCGTAATCGAGCGCAAGCTGCGAGAATTCTACGCGCCGTTCAACGAGCAGCTCTTTGAGCTCATCGGCCGGCGCTTCAAGTGGTAAATTCTGAAACTAGAGCGAATGGAATACGATTGATACGCGAGCGAGAGATGTGTGAGGTTGGATGATATAAAGTAAGTAGATGCATTGAAGCAAGGAGCCAAATGTTGGGCTTTGTTTTGAGCAAGCTGTAGCATGCAGCTTACAACTTTTTGTTTTGCAAAAGGAGCTTTCTAACCTACGAGGTGCTGGTATATAAATGCTGCGTCATGTTGGTTTGATGGAGCTTACGACAGGATGATAATGGAATGATCAAAATGCGCCACTACAAAAATGCGTTTTTTAATCAACAGTACAGTGAGGCTATAAGCTAAATGGTAGATTGTATCGTACATATCCTACAAAATAGTTTGGATTGAATGTAGTGTACGAAAATACCATTGAATAAGTGTTTGAAATTCAAAGCTGGAGTTCTCTTGCTTGAAAGACCAGCTCTTACAAAAGGGCTGACTACAGCCACACATGCACATGCACGCATGATGAGACCTGTCACTGATCTCGTGTTCCTCCTGGCCACGAGTTCCAAAGACAATGCACTGATTTCGAAACTGCAGTATTTTGTTTGGCTAAATCAGGTTTTCATCTGTTGGATGATGCATTTTCCATCTCCATCGGGGCCGCCGTCACGCACATTGGAACTTGACGGCTTCTTCAATTGGTCACTTGATTCTACCTCTCGGTATATAATCACTATATTAGAGAGATTGTAGAAGTGGGCTGCAGAATCGTTGTTGCAAATGTGGAAGCTTCGTTAGGTCCAAAACGACGTGAGCATTTGCCACAAATGGACAGGCATTTATGTGTCCAGATACTACACCACGGAGGTAATACCACGAATGCACAAGTATTAATTAAGGTGATCAGGTATTACTATTAACAGGCAGAAATGCATTTTTGCTCGGCTCGTTCTCAACTCCCTAGTCACGTAGAAACGCACAAACAAACAAAAGATTGACTACAGGTACCAACACATACTTGCAGCAACACACACCGCAGCAAGAGGTGCCTCGCGTTCCTTGTGACTTGTAAAAACCGAAAGTCACTCTCTTGAAATTTCCTGACTGGTTTGTTGTGTAAAACTACGAAATATCGCTTCAAAAATGCGCCACCAAAAAATTCCTTTCAAGCTTAATAAAATATTGAACGTGGCGGGAAAATGTTTTAAATTCAAATTTAATTTGTCGACCAAGAAAATATCTTCCCGAGCCAAAGTGATAATGTTAGCGTCGTTTAAGTTTTCCAACTTTGACAGCTTTGGATCTTCTGCAACGCCTCCAGTGTAAGTTAATAACCGCTGAATCAGTTATCTGATCTTAATAATGTTATTCTAGAAATTACCAGCTGCGTGTCGGAGGCAGAATTCTCCGCAATCGTGAAGGACATCGTTATGGAATGTCGTTTGGAAAACGAATCGTCTTCTCCTGTTGCACCAACAATAGATGGTCACAGAAGTGCTGAGTGAGGCTGAGGCTGCAGAAGTCGCATATGCCAGTCATGTGCGCATTCTTGGGTATCGGTTGTTTTGCAAAGCAAGTCCTGAGACTTCAGCACTCCCATTGTGAGGACTCGGTTGGAAAACAAATACTACTGTAGTAGCCATTCTGTTTTACGGCAAACAAAGTAATGAGTTACATCAATGTTCTCGCAACATCGTATGTGCGAGGACTGAAAATGCAAGCAACATCGATGGACGTCGGGGGATGCTGCCTAAAACTGGATAAATCCAGAGAAGTTATTATTTAATACTGTTAAACCGCATAAATAGGCTTGTAAATGTGACAATCAAATTATACAGTCGGTAATTCCCCGTTTCACTGACTTCAAGCTTGCAAATAGTGGCATGTCTGAGGGAGAGAAAGAAAGCCTGCACACACATTCCAGTCCAGGAAATGCGCCACTAGGCAACAGCAGCAAAGCGGGAAGGCAAATATGGGAGCATCCGCACGGGCGTCCGCCTCCGCGTCACGCGACGTGCCCAACACCGCCTCTGTGTGCGCGCTTCCATACACACGATACCGTCGTACGCGCAGTGGGCTACGGCAGCGCATGGTGACGACACGCGCGCCTTCGATCGTGCGTCTGCTGCTGATAACGCTTGTGGTTCAACTCGCGGCCGCGTCAGCACAGAGTACGGCTGCTACTGTCAGCGCTGTGAGTGCGACCGCGTCGTCAACGCCGCCCGTGCCGCCTTCCTCCCACAACATCCGCGCGCACCCACTTGAGACCACTGTTGCCACTGTCATCAGCGTCACGCGCGATGTTGATAATGACAACCCTCGCAGAGCCGCAGCACCAGAAAGGAAAGCCATCGCAACAGAGACAGGACGAGGCGGTGGGATCGCAGCAGCAACACCTGCTCCAGTAGTGTATCCTGACGTCGACCCGGACGATGGGCTCGTGTTCCTGCCGCAGCCGGCGCTCCCCATTGAGGTGCTCTGCGTGTCCATCTACTTGGCGCTGGCGATCGTCGCGGCGTGCAAGGCGATGTCGCTGCCCACGCGCTTCTCGGCGTACGAGGTGAAGCGCCGCCACACGTTCCAGCGCTTGATGGTCATGTTCGCGCTCACGCGTACGATCTCATTCTTGGCGAAGAACGTGGCGCGCGACCTGCTGAACCGCGCGGCGCTCTGTTTCTTCTTCTCGCTCGTGCTCTTTCAGGTGCTCTTCTGGATTGACATCGCGAACCCCAAGATCTCGAGCCGCTCGAAGCGCATCTGGTACGCGTTCGTGCTCGCGAACGGTGTCTTCTACGCGCTCGTGCTCGGGCTCTCGGTCGTCCACGTGTGGCACATGTACAGCTACGACCAGTGGGAACCGGAAGACCAGGACCCGCAGTCACACTCGGAGTTGCTCACAGGCGTGCTCCCCGTGTTGTTGATCGCGTCGGGCAGTCTCGCGAGCTCCCTGGGGCTTGTCTACTCGACGTGCAAGATGCGACGCCGCGTCGGACGCGTGCTCAAGCAGTCGGGTGACGGCCAGCGCCGGCGGCTGGACGAGCGCGTCGAGGCGAAGCTGCACCGCGCGCTGCGCTTCACGATCCTCGTGATGGTGGTCTGCTCCGTGATCTTTTTGCTGCGCACGCTGCTCTACCTCCAGCGACCGTTTTCGCACCGAGGCTGCGGCGACATCCGGGATCCAAACGTGTGCATCATCATCGGGTATGCGATCCCCGAGGTCGTGCCGTGTGTGCTCTTCCTTGTGCTCATGTGGGAGGTCGAGCCAGACATGCAGTTCCCGTCACGGAGACGCCCGAGTTTCAATGGGCTGACGTCTGAGTCGACGCCGCTGCTGTACGACGACCAGCCGCCTCCGCTGTCCATCACGACCAAGTTGCCGCACAGCGGGACGCCAGGTGCTGGTGGTGGCTCCATGGGGCTATCGTCGAGCTCGCCCGCGACAGCAGGTGGCATTGTCGGCGGAGCATTAGCAGCTCGCGGAGGGTACAGGATATCAAGTCGACGATCCAGTCCGCTGTCGTTCGGGCTCGGTGGAAACGTGTTGGAGCAGGCGAGGCGACGGCTAGAGCTGGTCGCGCAAAAGCAGGGAGAAGCGAATGGGACAGGTGAAGACCCATCTGGCGCTCATGCTCACCCACACGCGCCACCATTGCATGAAGCTCGTCTCGTGAGTTCATCAGGCAATGTGCTCGAGAGATCTGCAAAACGGGGACAGAAAAAGAAACGGTCGGCGTCTGCGCATGCTGGGATGCTGTCCAGCGAGCCTGTCACTAGCGTGGAAGATACACCCAAGACAGCGTACGCGTGGCTCTCCTTCCAGTGTTTCAATCTGAATCTCCCGTCATCCTCCGCAACTGCATCGTCCTTTCTGGTACTGCATGTGCTCGATACAGACACGGGCGATGTGATCGTGGAAATCGGCCGCTCTGAGGTGTCTGCCTCTGAAGACCCGTGCTTCCACCTCATGCTCCCGGTGGAGATGCGCGAGCAGGATTTGTTGCGGATCTCAGTCTACTCGATCCGCAATGTGCAGTCGATCAATGATCTGAATAGCCAGTGGCTGGTCGGCGATGCGCTAATCCCGCTGGTCTCGTTCATGGAGGCGTCAAAGTTTGCGTTCGGACGAGCGACGCTCCACGCGCTGTTCTCGCCGCTTTCACGCTCTCGCTCGTCAGGAGAGATCGTCGTACGCTGTGAAGCCGAAGTGAAAAGCGCCAGCGGGGTCTTAGACGAAGGTCGCCAGCGCATCACGCGCTCGTTCATGTATTTCTCAGCTGAAGAAAGCGACGAGCTCCACAACAGCCACCTGCTCTTGGAAGACAAACCACCAGCTTCTTTTCTTCGACGCAAGAGTGACCCGTTGCAGTACAGTCACGCGAAAGTGCTCGTCGAAGAAGAACTGATTGAGAGTGTCTACACCTGGGAGATCCCGTACCAGCTCTTGCAGCTCATTCTGTCGGATTTAGTCGTCAAGCTTGAAGCGCTAAAGCGAGAGAATTTGTCTGGCGATACTGGTGGGAGTCTGTCATCCACGCCAATCAGCCAGATCTCCAGTTTTGGGATGTCTGCCATGCCGCCTCCGTTGTCAACATCCCCAGGGGCTCTCAGCGTCGTTCCAGAAAGCGAAGGCGATGAAGGGTTCATGTCATCGGATGACGAAAGTGGTGGCGGCTTCGCTGCGCCTCTCTCACAGGGGCTTACAGAAGGGACCGGGTCGTTGCCAGATCAGAAAAGAAGGTCCACACCAAGCATCGGCATGCTATCGGAGTTGATCTACCAAATCCAGGATGATGCGATGGAGCGAAAGAAGAAGAAGTGGCGCCACGAGCTGATCATCACCATGGAGCAGTACATTTCGCAAGTCGAGGACGCCATTTTGCGCTACGGCGACACTCAGCATGGCGGACTAACGTTCAAGCCGAGTACAATGAAAGCCGACGCGAACCTTAGCTTCCTGGCGCTGAACCTGCATCAGCAGCTCATGACCGTGGGGACAGCTGTGCCGACGTCTCCGAGCGATGTGATCTATGGGGACAATGCGAGCAGTGGTGTGCGGTATGCTCGACTGGTGGATACGTTTGTTGGAACCATCTTGGCGTCCCCATCCCACAAACTACGCGAGTCGGCGGAAGACCACATCGCTACGATTCACGACTTAGACAACGAGAACCACAACCACGTCGATGGCAGCGCAGACAGTGATGGTGAGAGCGACAGCATTGATGTTGTGCATGATACGGATGGTCACAGCGATCGAGAGAATGACGAATCCCCCGTTGAGCCCGTGGAAGCGCTGCGTCGCCGAGTGATTTCGTTTGATTCCGCTGAGAACATCGTGAACATGAGTGCTTCCGGTCGCGAAGTCTCGGTGACTGATGAACAACGCAAGCTGGCAGAGACCATCGTTGCGCTTGGGATGTCGGAGAGAGACCTGCATGGATTACAAATGAATGGTAAGGAAGAGCAACCCAGCGTTCCTCGCAATGCGGACAGCAACGGACAGAAGCTTTACGGATTTGCAGAATGGATGAAGGGTAAGTGGCGCGAAGTGGAAGAGACGCGACACCACTTGGACGAGAAGCACTCGAAAACGCACACTCCGTTCCAGCACCACCGCATGTACGGAACGACCACGGTGGGGGCGTTTGCTGCACACGTGTATGGGTTCAAGAGCGGCGGCATTCGCCAGATGCGTGAGGAGCTGGAGAGAATTCACGTGGAGCTCGTTCGAGAAGCAGAAAAATCAAGCTCGGATCTCACGCTAGAGGCCCTGGAGAGGAAGTATCACGAGCTCAAGTGGCATGTCGAGCGTCGCCTTGAAGTTGCTTTTTGTCAGGCGATGAGCGCTCTGGTGACGTGCTTTCAGCAGACGATGTACACTCACATCCACGACGATGATGAATTTGGTTCCCACAGGATGCAGCTTCGTGGTATTGAGTACTTGGAGATGGTGTCACAGGTCGGCTTCTTGTTCTCGGTCGAGAGTTTGCTTTCGACCTACAGCAACGAAGCGGGGATGTTGGGCGACATGGAGGCTGCAGTGAAGGAGCTATCTCGTGTGCTGATCAAGCTGCGACCAGTACAGACACCGCGCGAAGCAGACTTTCGTGTATCGGTTACGTCGGGTCCTCTTGGGATCGTGATCGAACTGCCGATCATTGTGTGCGACCCAAACGATTTCCCAGACCGAAACATGCATCGCGTTCCCGGTCAGGATGCGTTCACTGGCGCTGTGTACTGCCCTCTCATCTCGAACGAGCAAATCGACCGAGCGAAGCGCGTGTTCCGGAAGACGATCAGTGTGAAGTCCGTTTTGTTTTCGCAGGGGATGAACGAGATGCAGACTGTTGCAAACACCGTCGGAAAGGACGCGCTGCAGAAAGAGATCAATGCGGAGAATGTCATCGTGCTGGAGAAGTACTACGCCTCGTTTGTGCAGTGGTGCAAGAAGCGCGCGCGCAACAGTGACCGCTCGGCTGAGCCAGTACCTCCTGTGTACACCCCTGACGACTTGGTTCGACTGCAGCTGCTGATGGACCGACTGAAGACGAACATCCAGCTCTCTGGGCGGTCGAAGCGCATGGCGATCTTGAGTTTATCGTCTCTAATCGTGCGTTCGATTGGTGGTGGGCGAGTCACCTGCTGCAAGTCAGCAAAAGATCGCACTGCTATGTCTATCACTCTGGAAGAAGCAAACCTGCTGGTGCTTTCCCACGGTCTCAACTCCGACGAACGGGACTTGTTTACGAGTCTGCTGCGCACGTACGGCGTTCGGCGAGAGAATGCGCGCAAGAACATTGGCAAAGCACAGTACTGCTTCAGCGCGCTGCAGAACTACATGCTCCCGCACGACTACAAGTGTCCCCCAGGAACTGGAGGCGGCAGTCGCTCGTTTTCGTAGCCAGGTCGTCAGATAAGTCAACATCAAGTCCAAGATTGCATCTACACATCATCACTCAGCATCATTCCGGCGAAAAAGAAGGCCGACCCTTATTTTATCAAACTCAACAATGAAGACGTAGGTATTTTCCATATTATTTGTTGCTGATTTTGAAAACTGATTTGATGCTGTTACATCATGTTGATTGTACGAGCGAAATGATAGAAGATTCAAGTGAAGAAGGAAGAAGATAAAAGACTCGAGACTCAAGATTGATGGGAAAATGGTAAACGACTGCTCTATCAACAAATGGGCGGTACGGCACGATACGGCTTCTGGACGTTGGGACGGGTAGATTGGTTGGTGATGATCTCCCTCATGCTGCCATGGCAGTGTGCGAGAGAATGTCGCGCATCGACATGCGTGGACATTGAGGTTGTTGCTGCTGCTGTGGAGCAAACTGGTTGTGCTGCTGCTGGTTGTGGTTGTCGTGCTTGAACGCGGTCAAGATGGACGCGTCGACGAGAAGGTTGAGCGACGGCATGCTGAAGGTCGGACCAGATGAAGAAGGCTTGGTGTGGTGGTTGTGCTGGAATGGACTGATGGCTCGGTTCGGGAGCTGGCTCAAGTGCGGTATCTTCTGAACCCAGGCGCCGTCGCGCTGGTCGTGCTGGAAGTAAGCTGCAGCAGCGGCGGCGGCTTGCTGACCGATCGAGAACGGCTTCTTTGGACTGATGCTTGGGATCTCAAGGTTGAACCCGTTGTGCGTTGGCTGTGGAGTAAGAAGTGACAGTGGTTGCTGGGCGTGCGATGGAGTTGACTCTGAGAAAGATGGGCGAGTATCCATCATCTCGACGTCCGTGTCATCGTCAGATTCCGTGTCGTCAATTGATTGCACGCTCCACGACTGGCCGCCAATGGGCGACATGAGGTGCAGTCGCTGCGCGTTTGGCAGTGGCGACATGTTTCCTCCTTGAGGGAGCTTCACTTGCAGAAGACGCTTGGCGCTCGCACCGCGAAGACTGGTGGCGTTTGGGTGCAGCACGGCAGTTGGGTTGGCGGCGCCTTCCTTCTCGAGCTTCCGTCGCAGGTTCTCAATGGCCTCTTGGCGGATCCGCTCGACGTTCTTCTCGCTTCGGAAGCCCAGGTACGGCCATCGTCGAATTCCCAGAGAACGGCACACGCGGATGAGCGTGCGGCTACTGATGCCAAGGTCCTCGGCAGCCTTCTTTGCCGTCAAGGTGAAGAACCCAGCCAGGAGATCGAAGGAGAGCGTCTTGATGCCGTGGCGGGTGTGGACCCGAACCACGTAGGATGCGTAGATCGCGGCGAGCGAATTCACCAGGTGACTAGACGGCTGTGAAGCTGGAGAGGCAGCTGGGTAGTGGGCGTTGTATGCCATTGGTGCTGGCGTTAGGGATGGACTCATCTGTGTGGAGCTGTTGAAGTGACTCGAGAAATGTTCGAGTGGCGTGGAAGTACAAGTTACTGTCGATGTTGGTTGGCTGGGTGTGCGCTCCGAGTCAAATTGAAAAATGACTGATTGGGAAAGTCGGAAGAAGAAGATTGGCGCCGATTCGAAGATTGAGGGGTCACAAAAGCGGACTTTGGCGGCGGCTGGAAGGGGCGAGCGGGTGGAGAGCGACAATGGAGTCTTTCGTGGCGTATTTGAGAAACCGTTTGACAAAACAATCCGGACGACTGCTGCTACTGGGGAACAGAAGAATCAAGATGCGTGGAAGATTGCAACTTGAATTGTGAGCGCTGTCTTTGCCTTTGCGCTGGCTAAGATCCCAGAAGAAGAATAACAAGAGACGGCCGTGGAGTCAGGCCTTTGGCGAGTCCACCCTTGGAGCTGCACTCTACTAGAGTAACGAGCGAACACAAACTCCGACTCAACTGAATGGAAGATCGAAACCTCTGCACAACTCATGCGCAATGGTCGCTCTTTTGCGGAACTCGCTGGGAAAATGGCCGAAACAAAGGCGTGCCTGCTCTGCGGATAGAGGAAACTTATTCGCTCGCTCATACACACAATGTGAGAGGTGGTGAATGGAAGCGGAGGCGGCGGTGGAATCTCCATTTTGCAGGCGATAGAAGGAAACCAGCAGAAGATCGAAGAAGAAGCAAGAAAAATAACGAAGGAAAACCGTCGTGCGTCACTACCGACCAACACGAAGTGAGTGAGCACGCCGCGGCACTTTGGCAGCTGAAGCCTGTGTCGGAGAGCTCACGCTAGGGAATAAGCGCCATCCACATCATCTCCATTGACATTGACAGCGCTGACTCCAAGACCACCAGCACTCACATATTTACACATTTCATAGAAGAAAAAGGCTCTGAAGATCATCAAGGTGGTCGGAAAGGAAAAAAGAGTCCGGATTCGGTCGCAAATGCGCCGATTTTTTCCTTCCGCTTTCTTTTGGAAGGAAGAAGAGGCGACTGCGATGACAAGCAAGAGTGAGTGAGCCCAGCATAGCATGTTTAACTTGGGTCGAAAAAGCCTAGCATTGCATGCATGTGCATGTCTTTTGTTAATCACTGTATTGCTAGGAGGAGCGCTGGCGAAGGCCTGGACATGATTTCTTCTTTATCTTGTCTGAACGCTTTCAGGTTCTAATCTACTTTCTGTTGTCACGCTTTGTGCCTTATCTTCATGATGATACCGTGAAATATAGAAGCCAAGCCAGCATGAAATGAAGGCAGCCGCACCAAGGTGAGAGAGACTATGGAAGAAATGCTTTCGCAAGCGAGGCTCACAAAGTCCGCGTAAGATTTTTTGCACTCTGATAGAGTGGAATATCGAACCCAGCAGCCCAGCAACGTGGCGGAATTGCGTTCGATTGCAAAACATCGAGACGACGCGTGTAGTTCTATCTGTTTTTGCTTGTTTTTAAAGCGGAGCTCAGTAAGCGCTGTCGAGTGAATCGGGGGGAGGGGGGGACAATGGTGAAACCCACCACCACATGACAAAGGGAGAAAGGAGCGCGCAAACGGCGCGGATGAGAAATGAGATGAGAGCGGTTGACTGGGTTTCTCTCTCTATCACTTGTATCCTTTTGCTTGCTGAAGTTTGCTGATAAGGAGTTTCTTAATCTTAATTACCATGTCTTGACTGCTTCAGGTCTCAAGGCGTTTCTCTCTCTAAACAGACCAAATTGACCAATTTGACTGGTGAATCTGACAGATGCTGGGAACAGCCGTTTTTGCGGCCAAGAAAGCCTCTGGGCTGGGTTATTAACGATGGGCGTTTTGGAATCTCGCGCGGTTGCTTTGGCAGATCGGTTGCTGCGAGCTGTGATTTTTATTGCATGGGCAATCAGCTCGTTTCGCATCGGCCATGCCAATCTCTTGAAGAAACCAGCCATCCATCCATCCAGAGGAGCTTGCCGTTTCCAGGTCAAATGAGATCTCTTTTCTCTCAACACAGCGCATTGGCCACTTGGAACTTTAACGCGCGCGTGCGAAGTGCAACCCCCTATAGAACTCGCCGAGAATGCAAAAGATTGTCTTATTTAGTTGACGCGCGCGCTCAGAACGATCTTTTTTAAAATGCTGGTGGCGTGTGTGTGCGCGCGCGAGGAGGCGACCCACATCACATGGAGGGCAGAATTCGCTCGTGTGGCCAAGTGAACCCAGTCTCACAGCCATGCCAGCATTCGCCATTGCTGAGTTCAAGCGCGCTTCAGCAAATCAGGTCCACGCATGGCAGGCAAGTCACCCACCCACCAGCATTGTCCACCGTTTTGAGATCCCACACCAAGAGCGAGAAATAATTCGTTCCGCCCTGAACTCTTTTCATCGAACCCTCCGCTACAGGTTCCATCGATGTCTGGGAGCAAAATCGAAGAAAACCAATTCAGGAATTTGGCATTTATTATTGCGACTGGTTTCTGACTGGACTGGCGATTCAGAGATGAGATCATCTCATTGAGTGGAGGTGATTTTGACGATGGCGTGTTTGTTTTGCGGGGCTTTCTTCCTGCGCTTCTGCTTGTGTTCGGTGGAAAAAAATGACGAGTCCATGCAACGGAAATGACAGCGTAACGCGTACTGAACGTCGTTTCAGTAGGATCGCAGTTTGAGGTGCTCCCTTGGAATAGCGACACTGGAGTGGATTTGACTGGCTGGCAGTGCGCTTTGATAGTCGCTTTTCAATTGTACCGCTTCGCGGCCATGAGCCTATCTATTTTGAATATTATCTTTATTATATTATATTATCAAAATATAATGAAATAGACAGGAATAATACACTCTATGCTTATAATATGCAATACCAAAGGCTGAACTGACTTTTTTGCTAACTCTTTGGGATCCCTCAGCGTCCTTAAAGTCGGTACGTCGACGCGAAAACAAATGATTTGGCGCGAAACACCCAAAAGTGCGCCAACCAATCCAAATTGCGCGAACGCGCGCGGAAAAGAAGAGGCAGCAGCAAGCAAGCCACACGAGACAGATCCAACAACACCTTCCAGATCTTCTCGGCGCATTAACAGCAAAACGCTCGCTCGCTCTCCACGAATATCGCAACGGAAGGAAATCATGAAAGGTCGCGCCTCGGAGGATGGGCAGGCAGTGCACGCACCGAGCCACGCGCGGAGCTCTTCGACTCCACCATCCCCATCCCCATCTCCGTCGCCAGCGCCAGCGCCAGCGCCAGTGCTCTTCCTGGACGTCGACGGCGTGCTGAACACTCGCGCATCCTCCTCCTCCTCCTCTACTACCACCAGCAGCAGCAAGAGTGGAGGCTTCTCGGTGCTGCACGGCTCGCTTCTGCAGCGACTCGCGACCGTGCTGCGCTCCACGAACGCGCGCGTGGTACTCTCGTCCACATGGCGGCTGGACGCACCCAGTCGCGAGCGTCTGCGAAGACGGCTCTGCGCGGAATTTTTCTCGTCTCCTCCTCTGCTGCTGCATTTGGAGAGCACGCCCGTCATCTCGACCGCCGAGCTGCTACACCTCTGTAGAGACAAAGATCAGGTGGTGCTGATGGGAAATTTAGCAGCAGCCACTGGGAGTAATGACGTCCCGGCGGTCCAGCGCGTACGAGAAATCCTCAAGTGGATCAAGCAGAATCAAGTGCCGCCACGTTCGACAGCACGCGATACTCACAGCAGCAGTAGCACAGTTTCTTCTACGCGCGATGGCGCCATTAGCACAAGTGATAGTAGAAACATATTCAGCAACAGCAGTAACAAGCATCCGAGCAATCCAGTTGCAGAGCAGCTGGTGTGGGTGGCGCTGGACGACCTCAATCTGCAAGGCGCTGCCTCGGGCTTGGTGGCGCACGCGGGCCACCACTTCGTGCAGACAAATCCGGAACGAGGACTGAGTGTCGATGACGCAGAGCGGCTCATCGAGCTCCTAACTCATCAGCAGCAAATCACTGCTTCGCCTACTGAGGATAGAACAGCAATCTCAAGCTCTTTGCTTCGATGGAGTTCTGTAGTGAGGGCTCTGCAACAGCGTGTCGACCTGCTCTTTGTGGTAAACTCGCGAGGTATTGGTGTTGCTGCTGCGACCGCGAATCCAGCGACGTGTGAGCCATCCGTGGTGATAGTTGTGGACACGAGCACTTTTCAAGTCATAGCAACTCTGCGGTCGCTGGACGAAGCCCAAGATTGGGTATATGCAAGCGACGGAGTCACTCTCTTTGACGATTCGCGAATCGCGATCCTTGAGATCCTTGATTCAAGTCCCCAACGACGACCAGCTGAAGACCAAGTTGATGAGCCAGAACCTCTGACTTGGCTGCGAAGAAGACCCGACTCACTCGTGAAGTGGTCTCACGACGACCATCGAGGAAGGTTAGAGCACTCGCCTTTGTCTTCAAGGTCTTCATTCGCGTCGATGGTCGCTGAGCAGCTTTGTAGAGAGGCTACAGCAGCAAGTGATACCACAGAGTTCCACCCACCAACCAGATCATCCTCACCACCAAAGTTGTCGCTGCTGCTAGACCTTCTCACGCGCCTCGTTGAGCTCGAAGCGCAGCAGTTTGACGCGGAGATGGCCCACGAACGCTTCTCGCAGTGCGGGTTTTCACCTCAGCAGCGCACGTTTCTCACCGCAAACCCATCGATCGCGATGAATCTACTACACCTGCTTCCGCTAGCAAACCTGCAACAACCGAGCTCGTCACTATCATTGTCTTCCCCGTCATCATTGGGCTTGCTGAATGGTAAGCGCAGTCAATACTGCGAGCTGCTGCTCTCCATCTGCAAGCTCTTCCCATGGAAGACCCAGTCCGTACTACGGCAGCACTTGGGCGAGTACGTGGCTCGCGACGAGCTCACGTCGCTGGCTGCGCTGGAGGCGGTTGCGTTTGCGGTCAGTCGTGGCGATGGCGACGAAGACGGCGACGGTGCGATGATTCTCGACCAACTGGATGAGTTGATCTGCTGCTACTAACATCAGCCTGTAAGCAAGGAGAAGGGAGAGAGATATTGTAAATGGGTCCAATTGAATAGGATCAGTCACCCAGCAATGTCCCCGACAGAATACGCCACAGAAACCCACAGAGAACCGTAGTTGCAACCTGTCTTTACCAAATATATTCATGTACAATGTAAAACCTCACTGTCAGCGACAGTACGAGAGAAAGCGCGTGTGTATCGAGAGAGTGCACCTGTCTCTGTGGCTTGCGTTGCGATTAGAGCGTGGAGAGCCCGATGCCTTCGTACCCTGCGCCACCGCCCAGTCCCAGCTCCTCGGCCGCACGCGCTTCCTGCTTGTCGTAGCGACTGCTGCTGCTCTTGCTCGCGGTTCTCTTTGCGCTCGTAGGCGACTTGCCCGGTCGCGTCACGTTCTGTAGCGCGAGCAAATGAGTCGAGAGGTTAGTGATCGCAAATCAATCATGCAAGAGATACATATCACACCATACAACACAATGATATATACGCACAATCGCGACGCCGAGCTCCTTGCAGAGCGCCTCGGCCTCCGCCCACTTGAGCACGCCGTACTCGAGACACCACTTGCGCGCCATCTTGCTCTCCGGTCGCTGGTGCAGCAGACTCTCGTAGAAGACGCGGTCCGCAAAGCCCTGCGGAGGCAGTCAGGCGAGATAGAGAGACAACGTAAATGGTCAGATAGAGCACACACGCATGCACACGCGTAGGAGACCATGAAAAGCGTACGGGTGAGGGCGTCGGGTGCTTCTGGCCGGGCTTGCGGTTCGCCTCCTGCTCCTTTGACCATTCCTCTTCCTCGATCATCTTTGCCTTTGACGATCCGTTTTTTGGTCGGAAATCCCGATTCAGATTAGTGCCCGAGTGAATCAGATTAGGGACATTCAGCTCTCTCTTTGCATGTTCAAAAATGTATTTAGCTCCTTTATGCAACTTTCAAATAAATTGCATCTTTTCATACAAATCATAAAATAAATATCTACAAAGGCAAAAAGATGTATTATCGTTGTCCAATCTGTTTTGGTTTTGGAAGCTCTGGTTTCAAAAAGCTTCAGCACAGAAACACTAGACATTTACAAAGAGTTTGTATGAAATATTCGAGTACTTAAAGGCCGCATAAACGAGCGTTGAGTTTCCACCCATTGATACCCATCCACTAGAACCCATTAACAAAGAAGTACTGATTTGTTAACGGGTGCAAAAAGGTCTCCTTGGTCACCCGTTTGATATCCACCAATCAGTCCACCCACTCGTCCACCCACAACCTGTCCAACTATGGGTGCCAAAAGCGTACTTTGAAAAGACACATACCGTAATCCTCGAGTTAATTGTCGTAGCCATGTTCACCCACAAGAGCACAAACCCAGACTCCAGAGAAAAGTGAATGTGCATGTAATTTTCCTATTTGGAAACAAGTTTCCGAAAATTACAAAACTGCCAGAAAGGAGACAATTTGAAAGGTGATATATAAGTAACAGTTGTGATCAGAGACAAGTGGCTCAGTATTTTACCAACTGGCGCTTGGGTCTTTGTGCAAAGGCCAATTTGCGCTTTCTTGCGTTTGTAGATCTTGGAGCTGGGACCTCAGTCGTCATTTTGCCCGTCCAAGCAAAAGCTTTTCAAAGACCCCGCGCTAATTGTCTGTCTACGGCTTAGTAAGACTCCGTGCAGGTTAAGAGACGGGTAGAGGACAGCACAGCTGGGAGCAAGAAGCTGGCGTCGCTGACTTGCAGTCACGAACAAATATGCATTCGCTATATCCTAGCGCTATTTATATTACGAGCTAACATCTCACCGTGTGTGTACATGTTCTGAGGCGCCGACGAAATCCAGCACAACAAAGCGAACTGAAGGCAAGCGTTTACGTGTTTCGAATACTGATCGAAACATACTAATCAATACTTCGTTTGTGTATGTTCCTTTCTGTAGATAAACTCTTTTATCATAGCTCGTCGTCGCAGTAATTCGATTCTTTAATGTCGTCTTCATCGCGCACGTGGCCCGACTCGAGAACTTTCAGTGCTACGAGAGCATCGATCAAACCACCATCAGCGGCCACCTCAGCACACGTTTCTTCGTCGTTCGCTGCACCACCGTCGTCGTTCGTACACTTTTCCAGCAGCCTGCACTTCTTGAAGCTGCTGATTGTTGCCTGTGACTACAACGCGCTCCACGCTTTCACCAGCCACTGCGTCGCGTCGTTGTGTCTCGGTGTGATGACTTTTTCGCTGTTGCGGATGCTGACGCGAAGTTGACCGATTCAAGCTGCACGCAGCCGGTCCTTCAACGGCTTATTGCACACTATGTCCGCTGGCTGACAACATAACATGAAACGCGGCGAGACGCGCAGAAGCTTGATACGCTGGCTGGTGGCGTACTGCTTCACGTCTTCCGTCTAGTGAGCGCTCATGTCATCCCAAAGCAGGATCGCAGGTGGGTCGGTCGCACTTCTGCCCCGAAATGATGCTTTAGAAACTCTAACGAAAGTCGCTCATTCCGTCACCCTTTTGTCTTGCGTAGATCTGCAGATACGCCGAAGCTGGTGCCTGGAGAATGACACGCCACATACGACGACTAAAGCCGTGGCGATGGATGTTGTTCTCTGCTTGCTGTTCGTCGTTCTTGGATCTCGCGGCCTTGAGAGTAACGAACGGCGGGTATCTGTCGCCGCCTCTATTGCCGAACATCATCGCTGTCAACCGTTCTTTCTCCTTCCCAGCGCGGCGCACCCACACTGCCTTCGATTCTTGGGCACAGATCGTGTGCTTCGGTAAGTACTCGAAAAATATTGCGGTCTGATCAGCGTTGTATACCTTACTCACTCCCAACTGCTTCATTGTTTGCAGCACAGGCTCACTGAAGCTGTTGACCACCGTGCCGGCTTCACCAGTGGTGACTTGGCCCTGCCGTGCCCTCGCTCTGATTGACAGTTTGTGGTGGTGCATGAAGGCGTGGCGACATAACCAGCTCCTTAAAAAGCCTTCAGCGTTCACAGCAACTTCGATCGCTCTCACGCACAGCATCGTCGGCGAGACCGGAATGCCATCCTTGCGCCGGCCGTTGATCCAGTCGACGATCTCGCGCTCGCTCTCGACACTGAGCGACGCCGTCGTGCCCTCGAGCCGCTCGCGTTGTTTGCCCTTCATGCACTGCTTTGCTACCATTCGCTCGATCTTGGCGCGTTGATGTCGCCAGCGCTCGATGTCGCGGCGCTTTGTCTGGATTTTAGCAGTGGGTAGCGCAGGAAAGAACCTCTCGATGGTTTCCTTCATTGTCGCGTTGTCTAATGCTCTCAATACTGCAAGCTTCAGTTCAAACGAGTGTCCTTCATTCTTGAATTGCTTTGGTTTCCTGTGCTTGTCCTTCATGCTCTTCCTTCCTTCTCCTGCCATCCGCATTGCTCTTCTTGGCGTGAGCACAACCTATCAACCGAAAATAACTGGTTTTGGGACGACGCGGCAATTAACTCGCTCAGTGAAGTGCGCCGCGAAATGGCGTCCTGATTGGCTAAAATTGCAATACGATAGTTACACGAACACGACAATTAACTCAAGGACTACAGTATTTATTGCGCGAGCTTCTTCAGCTTGCAATATTATTTCCCGTGAAAACAAAACCTGCCATTTTCCAAGTCAAACAGAATCGTCCCATTCTTCTTTCGAGCTATGCCCTTGAAGTCACCCAGGTGAAAATGTTTTCGATGCAGTTTTCACTGGGTCATTTTCACGGTGGTTTTTCACGTATTGAACTTTTAACTTCCGTTTTTTCTGGAACGTTTGAAAAGCCTTACAAAAATGAAGTCATTTTCAAAAAAACAGAAAATGATCGTGCACCCAAAACGTGTTCAAGTTGTCAAGGAGAACCCAAAATATAATTAGAAACTATATTGGTTATATTTGACCTAAACACGTTTTGAATTTCTAACGTTTTTAACACCATTTGCAACGTTTCTTGATGAGGGTCTTCCTCCCAAACATGCTAAAATCCTGTTACTAAAGGAGGGTTACCCAGTTTCAAGACCAGTTACGTGTGACATATTCCTCCCTCCCTCAGTTAAAACGCCGTTCTGGCAGAAGAAATGGAATTTTTCCCTTTTTTTTGTTCTTGTTGGTGGGTTGTGCTTCGAAAATCGGTATACAGAAACTACACGTCACTATACTTTTACGGATGACCACCGAAGTGGCTACTATACACATCACTATACTTGACCTGGTCAAGCTGACCAACTTGACCTGCTCTGGACGTCCATTCTTTCTGACTTCTTGCTTGTCACCAGGAGCTGCGTGGGATCCGGTGATCAAGCGAAGCAAGACGACGAAAGAAGCTGAGGTAGTAGGGTCAAGCAGATCAGGAGACAGGTCGCTTTTTTGTTTTGTTCTTGCTCCGTACAAACTCGCGCGCTTTGTCATCAGTAGGAATTCAAATGCATCCGCCTTGCGCGCGCTATTCAAGATCGCTATTCGTTTTGATAGGAGCCGCTGATAGGACTGAGGAACTTTTGTTCCCCCCTCTCATTTACGGCGCGCAGGTTCACTTTGAAAGATGCGTGTATGTACGCGCGCGCACGTTGGAATTTGTGTGGGTGCCAAACAACGAGGTGACTGAATCCGAACTCCATATGAGTTCAGAGGTTCAACGGCGGTCGCATGATATTTTTTGTTGATCTGGGTGGGGACAACAGGAATCTCGCTCGCACCAGCAGCAAAGCTAACACAGTTCTAAATTCTGCAACTTCGACATCGCCAGCCACAACAACAGGCTCCGATGTTTCAATATTAGGCAACACGGGTCGAGTGTCCACTGTGACCCCAATTTTCCCAGAGCCCAAATAAATAAACACTCGCGCTGCGATGATTACAGGTTTGAATCGGTTGTTTATTATGGGAAAGGAGTTCCTGATACATTATTTTTCTCACAAACCAAAATGCCATCCGAACAAACACCAAGGCTGTTCATAAATCCACGATCATTTTGCAATTGTAAACTTCGCAGTAGTAGCAGAACCATCTTTCATCTCTTTGCGTCAAGTATGAGATTCTCTGAAGTCTTCTGAAGGTGACGGCGCTTGCCGCATCCAACCGAAGAAACAATAAAGCACGATGGCAACGACGAGGTGCCCATCTTTGTATCACAGCTTGTATCGTTATTACCTCATATATTTTGATTTCGCTAAAATAAAAGCGGAATTGAATTTCTTTTTTCGTGTGACACGTACTTTGCGGGTTCGAACTCCAAATGAGTGGTCTCTTGTTGGAGTTGAATTGGGACTTTTGACGCGGTGTTTGTATGGGACGTTGCCTTTTCAAAATGGCGAAAAACGGCTTTGGCGGAAAAAGAGTGGGACGCTTCTCTGCTTGTAGCGCGCGTAGAAAAAGCGATGACGCGGGTTAAAGACGCCGCATGGTCCGTCATGTCCCATACGCCTATTGTTGTTGTATGAGGCAGCCTCTGAAGGCAACTCGGCGTCCGCGTGAACATCCCACGTATGCAGGATTGGCTGAAGGAGGAGGATCTTTGAACCCCACTCAGTCAGCCCACGGATCATTCTTTTCGAAGCGGGCGTTTGCAACAAGCAGCGAGCAGCCAGGATTATGTTCGGAAGGGTTGATGTGTGCACTTGACTCTGTGGAGACTCGACCATGACGAGGTAGAAAAACATATGAACTGAGCTGTGATAAAGTATCTTTGCGATGGATGAGCACGCTCTTGGGAGTGAGAGATGATAGAGTGCTATTCGTTATTACGTGCATAAACAGCGATGCTGAGATCGTTCGCTCAGCATTTATACGGTATTGTCAACAAGCGCTCTCTCTCTGTACTTCGTGTCGCTTGTCATTTTCGTGCAAGGTCATTATTCTATGATGTGGCAAAGAGTATCACGCTTCTTTTGATCAGGTACAAGAGGGATGTTCGGCCCGGTTTTGTTCATTCGTGCTTCTGAAGTTTTCCGATCCCGTGTGCAGATCAGGTCTCGCAGGTCGCACTTCCTTCAACCCGGTTTCGATACAACTGCACAGAAGCCCGCTTAGGTTCGACTCCCACGTTGATTCGCCAAATATCGATTTATACAGGTAGTACATCAACGAGCCACGAGGGCTACGTACGTTCGCATCGCCATCGCAACAACAACAAACAGCGCAATCCACGCGCGAGGCTTCGATCGACCGCTTCAATCCTGTTTGCAACCAGCGACACGCAGAAAGGCGTCACGTTGTGAGAGAAGATACCGGCGGCGGCTTCGGCCCTTCGCAGCCTCGATCGCTTTCCGCCTGCGTTTGAGCCGCTCGTTCGATAATTTTGATCCTCTCGCTGCTGTCCGGTCCCTCTCGATTCGTTGCTGAGGCTCTCCTGCTCTTGCTCCTCCTCGCAGCCCAGTCAGCTCAGCCCAGCCCTTCAGCTCTTCATCTATCCTCTCTCTCATTCTACAATTCGCTCTCTCCTACTCAGAGTCCAATCGTCCTCCCCCCAGCAACCATGAAGTTCACTGCCGTTTTCGCTGCCGCCGCCGTCGCCATGGTCGGCTCTGTCGCTGCCCAGACCCAGGACTGCACTACCGCTCAGCAGAGCTCCGCGTTCATTTCGCTCTCGTCCCTTCTCGCCGGCACGGATCTTGACAAGTGTGCGTCCGCCTCGGGCTACAACATGCTCCAGGCCACCTCGACGCCAACGGACGCGCAGACCAAGACGATGTGCGGCATCGCGGAGTGCAAGTCGCTCATCGCCACGGTCAAGGGCAAGAACCCGCCAAACTGCGTGCTGCTGATCCCAACCAGCCAGGCCAAGATGAACGTGTACCTCCTCGCGAACGAGTTCGAGCCAAAGTGCGCGGCCTTCGCCAGTCCAGCGCCAGCGCCAGCGACCTCGGCGCCAGCCACGGCGGCCCCATCGACCCCATCGGCTCCAGCGACCCCATCGGCTCCATCGACCCCAGCGTCGACCCCATCGGCCGCCACCCCAACCGCCACCCCAGTTCCAACCAAGCCTGTCTGCTAAGCGGCTCGCTCCCTCTCGGCTGGACGGGCTACCTGTTGCATTCCTTCCGCATGTTTGATCGCTTTTGCTGAGAAGCAAAGGGCTGTCGATCGTGCGAGTGCGCAGGTCCTTTCGCTTCCGTATTTTGTATCTAGTCCTCTTTTTTGAGAAGAAGAACCAGCAGCGCATTGTAAAAGGAACCACCAGAGTAATGAATGCCGTTTGATCCTCTTCTTGAATTTGGTTTCGCATCCGTTGATCATAGTTCACAGTTCGTCGACAGGGAGAGACAGAAAGAACGATCGTAAACGAATGACCGCTTGAGCAGCTCCACTCAGAGATTGTTCATGAGCTTCTTGGGCGTTCATTTCGACGAACGGAGGAGAGTGAATGAATGAACGACTAAGAGTCCCGCACGTTGAAACTCAAGTGCGAGCGCTCATTTTCGACTAAAGATTGTGGACCAATTCGTTCCCAGCGTACGCCGCGTTGACAGCCAATTCACTCATTCGCTATCGTTGTCGTCTGCAGCGAGAGATCCTCTCTGCATGTTCCGCCCTCGGACGCTTTCAAAGTGCATCCTTCCGAAGCCTGAGACAAGATGGAAATATGAAGCAAGCTCAAGCTCAAGCTGGTGAACTTGGTGCGTGAAGAGATCTTATTGCCATCAAACGACCGAGATGATCTCTCGCGATTTTCAACATACAGTACCGATACTGAAGCAAGTTTATGCGTGGCGAGCTCCCCTGGTTTCATCATATTCATGAAATTCGTCACACGAAGCAAGATCACAAACCCATTTCGAAGCACGGACTGACGCTTTTGTCTTCGCTGGACTCGCTCCCCTGATCTGGTAAACAAGACCGGCGTCAGGCGCTGCGCGAACGGGCGAGTAAGTCAGGCTGGCGTGAGTGTAACCTGTCTGTGCACTTTGTATTTACGAACGTATGCGAAAGTGATCATCGGAGACCACAAAATCACATTTCCAACCAGGTCCCATGCGTAAACCCCGGTATCTTTGGAAAAAGATAAGCAGCTCCTGGTGAGCATGAGTCTGCAGATCACTTGAGTGACGCAAGAGTAAACTACGAAGCCCTTTCATTGACGTCAGCACCAGCACCGTCGCACGACTTCGTTCGATACCATGGTTGCCATTTTTACGACGCGAACATGTCCAAAATGGTCGGTCGACCATATATTATTATCGATTGATACACGGCGGCGCTGCCGCGCCAACTCTCTCCGCCTGGAATGATAAACTCGCAAGGAGATTCGCGTCTACGGGAGTTCAGGTAACCAATGGTGTTGGCGACGCATTGGTCGACGCGCCATCGGGCGAATCGTGTTCAAATCGGACAAATCGGACAAACCCCGTTCTCCACAAAGAGTGATACGACGGTCGTTAGTACAGACAGACACAGAATCGGCGCAGGCGTGAATGCGCAGAACAAGTGAGCAAGTGCGTGGGTAGTGGGTCAGGGTAGCGCATTTGCTCACACAGGGCGAGACGCTCCGCGCGCTTGGAGGCAGCATTAGGTGGATCTAACATTTTTTCGTTACGGACAACGCAGCACTGGAGGCGGAGCTCGCGTTCATTGACGACTAGACGAAAACGCTCAAGACAGCGCCTCTGTTTAGTCAGGAAGCGACATGGATTCCAGTCATAGACGAGTGGTTATAAAGCGCGAGGCAGAGCGAAAAGAAGAAGAAACTCCACCTTGTCCGACTGCCAAGTGAGTGAAGAAGCGGCAGCAGAAATATTACCGTGGCGGTAAAGGCGCAACCAACCTTAGAACTTAGTCACGAAACAGCAAATTCGATTGGGTTCTCCTCATTGTCAACAGTAGCAGCAGAGCCAAACGTGTTGGTCTGGTTCAACAACGCGATGGCAGAGTTCAGGAAACGAGAGAAGGTAGAGAAGAGGAACCAGAATATGAAAGCCACACTCAGAGAGCAGATGCAGATGCGCGAGACGTTGAAGCAGCTCTTCCATCACAAGCTGTCTCCAAATGTACGTAGTATATACACCCCAGTATGACAAATTCGTTCAACAACCTACCTTGTCTTTCAGTTTACACACTGCCATGTTGGCTCGCTATGACAGGACCTGGCGTTTCTCACCGAGATTGAAATGCCGAAGCTCTCCTCCGCAAGATTCACGGAAACACTGCTGGGCCTGGAGAAACTCTACATGAGCACAGATGCGATTCGAGCGCGAATCGCAGCACAGGACACGGTTCATCTTCAGTACGGCTCGCACCCAGCACGACCCGGTGTGCGGACCCTCGCACCTTCGCGCACGTTCACGACCAAACATCCCGCTGGCGCGCAACTACCGCCTGTTGGAGTTTTTGGTGACTGGAATAAGCAGCTCATTGTCTTGCACGTAGTGACCTGGGGCCGCCAATTGGGGGCATGGTGGCCAGTAAGTTGAGAAGGTGACTCTGAGACCGTTGTTGGGGGGACAGAGCTGCATTTCGACACTGGAGTGGGTCGCTTCAGGCGCATTCGCTTAATGCTGCTGCTTACTCTGAAAAAGTCTACTTTGATATTTACAGTAGATTGTTTTATATCTGCATATACGCGGATGACAATGATTTTTTAAACGAGAACAGACACGTGTAGATATGACAAGTGCTAAGGTACAGTAGTCACTGTGCCTTCCAAAAAGTATCCATTTTTCAAAAGTGACCAGCCAAGCAGCAGAATGGCGAGCAGACAGCACCATCACGACGCAGCAGCCGACCCGGAGGACACGAGAGAGAGCGTCGCCGCCGCGCTCGAGCAGATCCAGCGCCGGCGGGAACTCCTGTCGCGCGGCGTGGTCTCGGACCAGCGCACCACGTCCTCCCGACATGACTCGCTCTCGTCTTCTTCTGGTGAGGCGGCGCCTAGTGTGGGGGGGCATCGCGGACAGATGCTGCAGCACGCGGCCATGGGCATGTTCTCACGCCCTGGCGCTGATGATGACCACGCTGTACATTCTCAACACCAGCAACAGTGGCGCCATCTTCACGAACGGCAACACTTGCACGGAGAGCACGGTGCTGGCTCCGCGGATCCACGATCGGCACTGAAGAGCTCCTCGTCAGCGACCCCTCAGCGCATCACGTGGGTGCGCAAACCCGTGCAGCGACTGCACCTCAGAGACAACTCAGTGGATGAGATCGGTGACATCGAGTTCGCGACTATGGCGTCACTCGCGAGCGTGCGGCGGCTAATCGACCAGTTCTACCCGCTGCCGAGCAAGCGTGAGTACGAGTTCTGCCACCCGCTGCTGCGCGGCGTCCGCATTGACCCGAGCGACGAGCTCAACATCTTCCCCACCGGCTTTCCGAGCATCCTGTTCATCGTTCTTCCGCAGTCACACAGACAACCCAGACCAGCGCCGTCAGTGGTAGCGACAGTAACATTTCACAGAGACTTGTACGACCAAAGGGCTCCAGTCATTGGTCACCGGGCGATCGGGACGGCCGAGTGCTCTTCCACCTCTTTGGAGAAGACCAAGAAAGCAGTAGCGACCACTGTCTCAGGAACGGAGTTACGCCCACCGACACCCAGCCAGCCAGCTGCGTATCGAGACTTTGCGTTCCGGAATCAAACTCTCAGCGGCGTTCGGTGCGATGTCACGATTCGCGAGTTCCCGACAAAGAATATGGTCGGCGTCAAGGCTCTTGTGAAGGACGGCGCGTGCGCGGGGCGGACGACCCCGATCAAGTGGCTGCGAATGGACCAAGTGGATCTCCTGGTGAAACAGATAACAGTAGCAGCAAATGGTAAGTCTCTGCTTTCGCTTTGGGCAGCACTCGATGGTCACTTACCGCCCCTATGTTATCCTTATCATCAGATACATCGACTAAAATCCAGATGCTGATCAGCGAACTGGCGCTGCAGCTTCCAACAAGTGTGTCCAGTGACCTCTGCATTGCGATCTTCGATACGAGAACTGAGATGACCGTCACGAGCGGCGAGTCTCCACGGAGCATGGAAGCCTCCGACGTACCAACCACCACGCGCGTCCGTCAGCAGGGCCCTAAAGTCAATGCTGAGGACAAACCACCAGAGACCCAAGCTACTGGACCAATTTCTGCTCGTCTATCATCATCGTCACCAGTGAGTAGTGGCGATAGTGGAACTCCACCTCGTGACACCGAATGGACCTCCCCAGAAGCAGATTCGGAGCGCAGATCTGCAGTCCATCTGCAGCATTCGGAGCATGGGAGTCCGCACGAAATAGCAGTAGTTTTTCGTCAAGACCGCCCCCCTCAAGCCGAAACCGCGCTTGAAAAGGAACCTGAGACGCCGCGTGATGAGAAGCTTGGGTCTTCTGAGGTCGGAGACGTGACGATTCCAAACTCTGAACAGCCTGGCATTGTTTCTGACCGCTCAATAGTTCCAGATGAACAGGCTCACTCCATCGCTATTCAAGAACTACAAGACGTGGAGAGTAATAAGCCCTCTACAAAACATATCGATGAGCAACCGATGGAAGTGCCTACTCCCCTCGAATCAGGTATTCAGAGCTCGCAACTTGACGAAAGTTCAGTGCTCGAGCCTCCCAATGACGGCCCATTGAAGCGGCTCGCTGACCCAGAACTGGAGCTGAGCGATTTTAATCTCGCGGACTTTGAGTACTTGCCTCTTGACACCAAAGAACAACAATCGTTAGTCAGCCAGGAAGGCGGACCCGACTTCCTTGATGCTCAAAGGTCGAGTGCAGTCAGTGCAGCAGAGAGTGCTGGTGTTGATACTTCTGGGAGTACAAAGCGGGGAGCTAGGTCACCCGAGCTTGAGATTCCGATACCTGTCTCTATGGACGAGGAAAACGTCGACGCAAGTTTGGAGATACCTGGAGTTACCAGCGAGTCACTGACCACGAGACGAACACCAGCGAGTGCTGCGCAGCTAGTTAATCTTGCCCAGTTCAATCAACAAAAGGAGACCAATCCGCTCGATGAAGTTAGAGTTCTTCACTTTGTCCATGCGGTTATGGAGAAGTTCAGTGCGAATTTCGAAGCCGCCTTTCACCAAAGCGCGAACGCTGCAACCAACTCCCTCACGCTGTTCACAGCAGAGCAGCTGCAGAAATCGCTCCTCCACTACGAGATCAACCACATGGAGTTTGGACTGAGCGGCGTGTTCCTGGCGCTTGAAGATGATCTGTGCGTCCACTCGGAGCTTCTGGCTTCGTCCGTCGATGCACTGTTAAAGAAGTATTTGCTGACGCTGTTACCACCACGATCGAAGACAGCTGGACGTGGTGCTATCATTGACACTGAAGATCTGTCCGACCTGGCGTGGCTCTTTCGAGTGGAGAGCGCGCTGAACGTGCTGTCCGACATGCGGTCGTGGCACGAGCCGACTCGGATCCGCATTTCGTGCATCGAAAAGCACTCTGTCAACACATTTATCCAACCTCCACCGTCTGGAACTACAGCATCAGCATCAGCAGCTTCCAGTGATCTTAAGATCTCCTCGTCAGCGTTTCGTCTCTCGGACAAGGATCGTGAGCTCCTCTCTGGCGTGCACGCGAATGACCACTTGGCATCAGTATTCGACGCCTGGCTGTCCGACGGTCTCGAGATCTTCTACCTGTTTCTCTACACGTTTCTCAACTCGCATCGGAACGCAGGCTCCGGCGGGATCACAAAAATGAACTTCTGCCGCACGCGGGTTGAGCGCGTCCAGGTGACGGTGCAGAAAGTGATCAGCTTCGACCCGACAGTCTGGCGCAAGATGGAGTTCTTCTACAGCGAGGTCGAGGATTTCTCCATGGCGATGCGCATCAAAGAGCTCATGGGGCCGTTCCTTAGCAGCCAGAAAACGTACGCGAAAGCGCTTGAGGCGTGCATTTTCTTTCCAATGCTTGCGACGTTTATCTCCAGGAAGGCGGAGCACATCTCACAGAGCATGGTCGAGTTCATCAAGCGGGAGAACCAGCAGTGCATGGTACAGCAACAGCAGCAAGGTTCACTGCCGCTATCAAGCACTCTGAGCCTACCCCAGCGCTGTTTGAGCTTGTTTCGTGAACAACTGGAGATTGCAAAACTAGATGCATCGTCGCATTTCGAAGGGTATCTGAGAAACGTGGGGCTCAAGACGGTCGACATGGACACAATCAACAAAGCTCGCAGCGTGCGCAGCTTGTCGAGGGTGAACTTGAGCGGAAAGCACTCGGTGATGACCTACCACGAGTGCAAGCTCATGGGGTCGGACTTTGCGCTTCACCTCCGCCCGCGGTGGAACCAGGAGAAGCTCAAAGCTGCGCAGATCAATCGCTACTTTTTCCACGGCGAAGCCTCAGTTGCAATGGAAGCAGTGTACGTGCGCAGGAAAGTCGATCTCGACGAGCTGCAGAACAAGACGTGGGAGGACCTGCAGCGCTACGCAGAGGACGATATTCGCGAAGCATTCCGATTGCTGAGTGCTGATGCATCTCCAAAAAGCGGGAACGTGTTGCTCACGGTCGGAGTGAATGCGCTGCACCTGGACTTGCTTGAAGACAATTCGAGTTTCCATGCGATGATGATGGAGAACCCAAAAGTGCAGTCACTGTCCATGGGGTACTTTGTCTCGAAAGACGTCGACATTGCGGCAATTCGCGTTGTCTTTCGCGTTCACGTTGACACAGAGAGTCTCCAGCAGCAGCTTCAGGCGGTTGCTGGCAAAAGTGACGGCTCTCTCACCCTGTCAGTGACGAATTCTGTGCAGAAATTGGTCAGTGCTGGAAAAGAAGAAGTGCTCGTTCACGCACTGGCAACCAACTGCCTAAGCTTCTTGTTTGGCTGCCTCAACGATTCTCGAGAGCAACGATGGCGTGATATCGCATTCGGAGGCGACTTTTATGACCACATCGTTGCTACAAACGTCAGAGTGCAGTACCATCGTGATGCGGTACTGGGCTGTATGAGTGCGCTGATCGAGCGGATCCCAAAGGCGCTCGCGGCAGTCACAAAGCGGAACCTCTACATTCTCACAAAACTAGTGGTGCTGGTTCGAGGTGCGTCACCGGTAGATGTGAAACTAGTAGACACTGCGATGAGAACGTTGAAATTGCTCTGTCGTCCGCGAGCGAACCAATCGACGGGCTTGCTCCGAATCGAGCCGTTCACCGATTTCCAGCGTAAGTTTACTGCAGAAGACGGTTTGAAGTTTCTCATCGATGCAGCAGATCTTGTGGCTGTGGTAGCACCAGCACGACAGCTTGCGCTTGAAGAGATGATCCTGAGTCTGATGAAAACAGCCGAGTTGTGTACAAGCAAACCCACTCTCCTGGTGCACTGGCGACACTGGATGGCGTACTTCATCGAGAACGGCGCGTGCGCTTCAACGCGAGCGAACTCCGAGTTCCTACCGCTCTTGCTGCAAGAAATCCACAACCTGTTCTTTGCTCCCAGCGCAGACAGCGACTGGGAAAACAAGATGACGATGGTGTCGTGCGGCTGCGGATGCAAAGGTTCTGCGCCAGAATCGCTCAAGAGCGCAACTGGCGTCATGAAATTGTATCTTGCACTGCTTTTGAAAGACAAGGGCGTGCTCTGGGGCCAAGATGAGATGAAAGGTCCCTTGGACTGTCTCATGTTCTTCTCCTGGACGCTCTCCGCCGACTCAGTATCGGCATCAGCAACAAAGTCCCCTCAATACCAATCACTGCAGCTGTCGATCTTTGATGCGCTCTGTGCGTTTCTCGAGCGGATGACCAGTGCGGACCGTCTGCTCCATTTTCTCTCCGCCTTGACGCCAAAGTTGCTCGAGTTTCTGCTGGTTCTCAAAGACGCCTTACTGCAACGCTCAATCTTGAAGGCTTTGAGCCTGGCGTTGGAGCTGGCGATTGAGAAAGCGATCTGGAAGAACTCGGTTCAGCCGTTCTTGACCTCGTTGTACAGGATAATTCGAGCCTTCTGCTCCCCTGCTGCTGCTGCTGCTGATAGCCCGTCCGCCTCGAAGATGAATGCGCTCATGGTTGAAACGCTCTTTCATGGTGACCCTGTGCATACCTGGGGGATACCCAGCCACGAAGACGACGCTACTGAGGTCTTGAAAAAACTGCTTCACGAGGAACACGCCATAGTGCAGCAAGCGCGTGCTGGTGCCTCATCACGAGGTCGGTCTCTGCTCGAATCGCTCATCGGGCTGGCGATGCTCCCGCCGGAGTCTCCACTGCAGCAGTTCTGTCTAAGTCCGATCCTGATTGGACTCGGATGGCTGTTAAACAACGCGATGCTGGCAGAAGACTGCGCCGAGCTTGGGTTGGATCTGGTTCTGCAAGGACTAATTGAAGGTGAACATTTCCCACGATGCATTCTCGCTGCCAGAGTCTTCTGCGTCCTCCACTTCCAGTTGCTACCCTTAAAGCGAAAGTTCAGCGACAATGCGCTCAAACGACTCGGAAACGCGCTAACCATCACGATGGGGGCGGGGGCACGAATGTCACTGTCGCACTTGGACACCTCTGGCAGCGCTGAACAGCTCCGATTCTCGGCAGACCAGCAGGACAGCTACTTGGTTCTCGAACGGTTCGACGAGGTCAACACCAAGGGCGACGCTACCTTCAGTCTTGAGCACCGGACTTTCGGGGATGGAAACAGCAGCAATTTCCAGGATCTGATCTGGAAAGACCACGAGTGGAGAGACCCCGAGCGAGCGGCGACGAGCAAACTCGCGGCTTTTCTCAACCTGCTCGCGGTATTCTCGTGTATGACAAGTAGCGTCCGCCAAGTGAAGCACAGCGAGGAGCTCAAACAGATCCAGCAATTACTCTGGGTACAGTTGACGATGACGTGTCCTGATTGCTTTACCCCGTTACCTGGATTGTATTAATTGGGACTCACATTCGTGTATCTGACCGGTATTGGCTTTGTAGCGCTTCGTTCGCGATCGTGAGTTCGTCTCAGAGAGCCACATGGCGCTGTATCTCTTTGCACTGCGCAACATTGTGTTCGCGCTGGGATCGGAGCTGCTAGACTTGAGCGTGCCGATGTACAACGACCTCGTCTTCTTGCAAAAGCTGCTGGCGTACTCTCGCAAGAAGGCATCCAAGCTGCTTGGCGTAAGTCGTCTTATAGTTCGATCGTGCTCTGGTCCAGACTCTGCTCGACGGCGTTCTGATCAACTTCATTATTATTCTTCATCTGTAGGAGCTAGCGTCTGGATTGCTCTGGGCTCTCGCGTCTGCTTACGAAGGCACCGACGTGCTGTCGCTGCCATTTATCACCGAATTTGAGGACACAGATGCGGCTGCGGCACTCTCCGCTGATCCAGTAGCCCCAGGCTCGGTGCCCCAAGTGTCAAAGACCACTGGGATAGCCTTGCTCTCAGAGAACATCCTGGCCAAGTTCACTCACGGAGGCGCGATCGACTGTGACATCGCAGCGCTCAGTTTTCTGTTGCAGAGCAAGCTGTGCGACGACACTTTCTTCCGCCATTATGACTACCCGTTTGTCATCAAGTTAATTGATAGCGTGTACCAAACGGGGCTGTCGGGACCCACAAAGCAGAAAGTGGGCTTCTCTGAGAGCGAGAAAAAAACATACCTCGCGCCCTTGTTTGGTACTATGCTTTTCTACACCCACCATCTCCCGCGACACGAGAAAGAGTTGATCCAACTGTGTCGACTCGCTCACAGCTGTCTGCTTGGCCTCTTCCGCTCCAAGCCCTCGGCAGTGGAGAGTATGATCCCACGCACGAAAACCAAAGTGCTCTGCCTTCTGCTGGACCAGGACAATGTGCTTCTTCTCCATCAGGTACTGCTCTGCATCATCGTACATCTGCGAGCACACCCACTGAAATGCTCCGAACTGGTTGAGCCGTCCGTAGTCGACATTTTGTTGGTGTTGGTGTTTGCGTTATCGAGTTCGTCGTCACTTCGAGCGACAGCGTTCGCATGCCTCCGACTGATGCTCCTGGATCCAAAATGCCAAACGAAGCAATACGGACTTGAAGAAAAGCTCTTCGATGCTCGCCACAGCATCGTGTTGAGTCTCCGAGACGAGAGCTTTGAAGTCAAGAAGCAGGTGCTGGTCCTCGCAGTCGACTTTGTCTTCCACGTCCAGCAGGAGCACGTCGTGCAGGAGTTCGCCAAGGTGTTCACCGAGTCACCCGAGAACCAAACGCTGTTGGCTGACCTCTTCACCAGCTTATCAACCGGATTTGAGGCGAATCCGGAGACTGGGTACGTGCTACAGCTTCTTGTGAGGCTGGTCGTCCGGCTGGATCTCATTGCACTCACAGACACGGAGCAGCTTGTCAGCGCAATTTGCATGACGCTCCGAGTGCAAAACGACTCGACCTTTCTGCGTCCGCTACTGTGCAACTGCTTGTTTCGGATCGCATCAGAAGCGCAGAAAGCGAGCTCATTCGCTCGGAAGACGCGCTTGAATATAATCACCGACCTTCTCACTGAGCGCCTGACGCTGGGAGAGCTGCGGAGTATCGGCGGGTTGCTGGTCCTGGTCGCAGAACAGCACGAAGGCATTCGGCAATATCTCAACCACGCCGATTCTGGCTGCATCGCCAAAATCAGCCGCGTGATGGGGTCTTTCTTTGAAATCTCGACTGACGGTGCTCCAGCCACTGGGGGTAGTAGCAGCTCTTCGCAAGATAACGACAATTTGTATGACGAGCTTTCGGCTTCAGGTCCTTCCAGTGACCAGGAAGCCAGGTACGTGGTCAAAATGGCTGCAGGGAAGCGCATTTTCATCTCGCACTTCACGGACGATATCTACGAGCAGGTACGAGCGATGATCTCTCCGATTGCCCATGCTATTGTGGAGATTGCTAGTATCTCATCACTGGTAGCGTATCATCGTATCTGCTAGTTCTTGCGCTTGCTGATAGTTCTGGGTCGTACAGCAAAAGTCGAAAACGAGCGCTTTGGCTGCACTTGCGTGACGAAAGAAGGATGCCCGCGCTGCGATCCCTGCGATTTGATTGCAAAGGTACGTGTCTTGGTATTCTAAATAAATGCCATGTTCCCATTAAAGCTTTGACACCTCATAGACTGGGCTGACTTGCATTCTAGGCAGCATGTGGCCGAGCTATCGCCCGATTCCTCATCTCCCGGCGAGTTTTACTTCGGTCCAGCTACGACTTGGCATACTTTCTCGGATCTTCGGGCATTGAAGCTGAACAACTAGGGACACTGAGCATTCGCCTGCTTTCAAGCTTGTCGTTTAGTCATTCCAATCGCCACGAGATCTTGCAAGGGTATGGAAGTGACTGGAGTTGGGTCAGGTGGATCATGGATCGCTGCGTGATTGATCAGTCCGAGCCTGAGCATCTTTCAGGTACGACGAGCGACCAGGTGCTTGAAATGGCGTCGATCGCGATCATGTGCCTTGGACGATTCTGTGCAGACGAGGGTAAGGACCCGATGTTTTGTGGTAGCCTTCTTGTAGTCCAGTGATGCGCTTTGACTCACGGGTTACTGGATTTCAACACAGCTGTGGCGTTTTACGTGCTCTCACAGCGCGAGTTTCTGCTTTCTCTGTTCGCGCATGTGTCGTCACGCGAGCAAGAGTACGTGTTGAGCTGTTGACGGTAGCTTTGGGGAAAACACTGAGTTTGGGTAATCTGAAGATTTGTTTGTGCTGCCATTGCTTGATCGTAGCTCTGACTCTGTCCAAAGTTTGAACCTCCGGCGCGCGGCGCTGTTCACCATCGCTCGACTGGCAGAGTACCGCAAGATCGTGGTAGATCCACTCTTCCAAGAGAAAACGGGGAGCTTGCTTGCTCATGTGGATGGCCTCCGACACGACTCCATCTCACTTGCGAACGCGATGATTCTCACGCGGAACTTTGCTCTCTTCACTCCAAAAATGCAAGGTCGCATCGCGGATGCGTCCAACTTGGTTGCTCTCGCTGAACTGCTACAGTCAGAAGACGACAATATTGCTCGCGTTGCGGCGGATGTGCTCGCGCATGCACTGTACTTTGAGAAACCAAAGTCGCGTTCTTCAAAAGAGACAGCTGAGTCAATCAGTGGCGGTCTCTCCAACAAAGTTCAGTCCGCAGCAGGTTCGTTTTCTGACTCGCTTCAAGCCAAATCGTCGGCGGAAGACTCGCGCCGCGCGTTTTTGCCGAGGTGGAAGAGATTATTCTCTGCCGCTCACGCTGACGAAGACGGAGACATGCAGCTGCTCGACCAGGCGCTGGATGAATTGTGCTCAATACTGGGAGTTCCTACTCGTGGAGCGCTTCTGCGAGTGGTCTTGAGGTTCCATTTGTGCTTGCCCCCGCCAGTCTACGCGCTTAACCTCCCCGGAGCGCAAAATAGGGTCACGAGCGATAGCCAACCCGACATGATTGCAGAACAGGATCCTCCGCCTCCGATTGCGAAGCCTCGCTTCCTTCAGCAGGTTCTGCCTGTGCCGTTCAGAAACTCCCCCGAGCCAGACGACAACAGCTTCCATGGGTCAGCGCACTTGTGGCATTTTTTTCGCAAATTGTGGTTGACCAGTCTGCTAGAAGGGTCTGCAGCAGCTTCACCGAGCTCAAATGCATCGCTGAGCCAGATTCAAGTCGTTTTGTCGCGGTGGAAGACTCAGAGCACTGTCGTATTCTCTGAACTGATGCACAAACGGCGCGCTCAGTTCCTTGGGTTCGCGGTCAGCGTGATGGAGTCTGCCCCCGAGATGTTCGCATCCAGTGGAGTGATCGATGATATTGCAAGTATTGTCGATGAGCTGCTTGCAAGCTCGAGTACGTTCGGAGTGGTATATGAACTCCTCTACACGCTGTGTAAGCTGTCTGGCGAAAGTGCCGACTGGATCGCTCAGCGCTTTACGATGAATGACGGAGTCGACGACAAGGTTCCTCACATGAGTCATGCATTTCGCAGTCTCATCCAGGGCGTGAAACTCGAGCATCTAGTGATCAAGCTCAGCGTGGCCAAGATCAAAGGACAAGAGACAGACAACACAGTGTCCATGCTGGATCCCCGAGCCCCGTCGACGCCGGCTATTGCGTACGCGATTGGGCTTTTGAACATCATGTTCGCTCAATCCCCAGCTGTGCTTCCGGGATTTGTCGAGTGTCAGGGTATTCAAGTGATCTTCGACTTGTTGCTGCTGGATTCAACCTACGCAAAGTCGCTGCCTCCCAATATCCAGAGTGCCTACTTGTCCAGCCTCATTGAGATATTGGTGCGTGTGCTGCATTACTACCCGGACACGGTGCGATTTATAATCACCGACCCACGCATTTTGCACCGCATCGTTCGACTTGTGTACTCGCTGAAGTCGCACACTCAGCTTGCAGCGCTTGAAGTACTCCAGTCCCTCAGCAACGCGTCCCCAAAGATCCGAGCCATGCTCTTCCGCTTCGAATACTTCTCATCTTCATTGTGCGTAGTTGAGGATTGGATGGTAAACTGTTTTCAAGAGCGCTGCACGGAGTTGCAAGTCTCGCCTGCGCTGCGACCGCGAGAAATCGTGGAACTCGCGCACTTGGTCCAGCTGCCGTTCTTCTTGGATCTGAAAACCACTGAGCTGATGAGACTTTCCATGTGTTTTGTCGAAAGTCGCTTGGTGGAAGAGGATTCGCTCATGATCATCATCGGCGACGGTCGGTTTGGCAAGTTGCCGTTGTGGATGGTTAGCGAGAATCTGGGCTCAGAGCTTGCGCAAAAGCGATTCAGTGATTTGCAGGTGATGAAGCGCATTGATGAAGAGTTCAAGCACGTCGTGGCCAAGAAGAACGCGGATGGCTCGCTGATGATGTACAAAATCCAGAAAGAAGGCTACTGGCGCTGTACGACGGAGTTTACCCGAAAGAGTATTGCCAAGCGGATCGAGCATTTTGTGATGCGAGATGAGCAATTCTTTGGACACATGCATCACAAACACGCATCAAGTGGGCTCATCTCGCGAGTGTGTCGACTTCTGATCGAGGATCGCGCTGAATTGGTGCGTCGAGTGGCGTTCATGAAGCAGCTCTCGGAAGAAACAGTCTTCAATACCGTCAGCGCCAAAACGCTGAGTGATTTGCTGACTCTGCTGACTACCTCTCGCCTCTTTGCTGGAGTTGCACGCGATAAACTTGCCTGTCTTGTATATCGGTTGAACTCGCCGGCCCTTATCGCGCTTGAACATATTGATGCCAACCAAGTGGTGATGCTCCTAGATGAACGTGTGAAGTACAAAGTCCACGTCAAGAATCAGAAAGCAACCAAAGGTGAAGGCGACGTGATTGAGGGATCCTTGCGTCGAGGGAGCATTCTCGGATTCCCCGAATGGCTCACTGGTAGCGAAAAAAGTGGCATGTTCGTTGCCTCAAAGACTCACGTGAATCGAACAAAAGTACTTGCAGTCACCATCACGTACCAAGACTTGGAAGCAGAGCTCGGAGACTCGGACACACAACGTCTCATCCAGCGCTGTCGAAAAGAGCTTTACGATGGCGGAGCGCGACAGCTTCTGGATTTCATGACGCCTCCAACAGCGCTGTCAAGCGACCCACCATGCATAATTGATGAGCGAAATCGTCTACAAAGTGCTGCGATACTGCTACTTGGACAGCTTATGTCATTTCGCGACTTTGGGGTTAGAATGCTCACAAACACGTGGGCTGTCCAGATCATCTGCGAGGTCGCTGTTTCGGTGTTATCGTCGCCCATCGTCAGTGCAGCATTGAAGATCCTGGGTGCACTCGTAGAAGACAAGGTCCTCTGTAAACGTTTCTGCGCGCTGGAAATCCCATTCTTTGAAGCCGACAGTAGCAGCCAACAGAGTTGCCCGCTGTGGGCTACCAAATTGCTCACCTTCTTGGGTCTGGTGCGGCACTTTTCGATTTCTCACTGGGCAACAAATGTGCAAGTGCTGACATGGTTCTTCCGCATCCAGCGCCACGTGTTCAAGAATATTCCGACTACATTCAAGAACATCTCGGATGTCTGGACTGTCGAGTACTTGCAGCAGTGCCAATTCGTAATCCAGCAAGATCGGAATTCCGAGTTTCAAACGGCGGAGGTTGTTGCAGCACACTTGATCCAAGGGGCTCACTCTCATCCTGGAGCTCTACTGGACCAAGGTCACGCTATCACCTTGCACTTGGATATCGTAAACGTTCTCACCAGCACCCACGACCCAATTCGCTGTGTCAACCTGGTCAGCTTGGTCAGCTTTTTTTGTTCCGACACTGCTTTGCGAGACCAAATGTGGACATCTTCTCGCATTTCGATCGGGTCCTTCGATCAGGTTCTTCTCACTATCTCGGCAGATCTGCAGGCATTCCAGAAAATGCCTCCTGCGTCAACTACACAACGCGATGAAATCCAGCACCAGATGATGATCCGAGGCTACTGCGAGTTCATCCTTCTGATTTGTACTAGCGACGTTGACGAAGAGCGCGACCTGGCGTTCCGAGAGCGAGTTGAATTCCGATTCTCGATCCTTTCGACCCTGATCCAGCTGCTTTCCAGCTTAGAAGCCCTGCGTCTCGTAAGTGATGCTGTCTGTGTTTCTTGTTTGTACACCGTCATAGTTTGGGAGGAGCTAACTCGAACTTTCTGTGACGCTTGTGATGTTGCGATTTTTTCCAGGTGCTCCTTCGGTGTATTGGAGTCATTTGCCTGGAAACGCCCGACAATTGTGCGAAAGCGCAGGTTGCAATGATACGAGTCGCTCAAACCAACCGTTGGATCCCGTTTGTCGAGTTCGTCATGCAAGGCATCAAAGGCCTGCAAACCACGATCGAGTCGATTGAGCGCAGTTCCGAAGTCGAAGCAATTCTGCTCTGCGTCCAAGCGCTTTCGCATTCGTACGAAGGTGCAAAGGTGTTCAGCCAGAAAGGGTTCGTCGCAATCGCGATGGCGTTTCTACGAATTCTTCCCGAATCACCGACTGCTGGGCATCTGCTGGTCTGGCGAGCGCTGGTCCTGACGCTGCAGAATTTCTTCGAGCACACACGAAACGATTTCCTGCAGAGCGCTGGGGAGGTGGCAGTTCACACCTTGGTGCGATTTTTCGCGCAGCTCTCGAATTGGTACCGCCTCGACCGGGAAAACTACATTCTGGGCAGAGTGTTGCGCGATTTCCTCCGCTTCCTCGTGCTCTACATGGCAGACTCGAGTTCCCGGCAGCAACTTTATACCGCATACTTCCAAGATCCGGTCAAGTCGAGGCTTGTGACGGACTCTTGCTACCACTGGATCGTTGGAGACAAAAGCGGATTCATCTCGGGGACAAATACGGGGTTGACATCAAAAGCAAATTTGCAAAAGCTGGAGTGCGACCTGGAAATTGTCAGTCTGGAATTCCTCACCAACCTTGTCCGAGACGAATTGATCATTCGCAATATGGTTTCTCAGCCGGAGTTCTTGTCGGTGGTGAAGCGCATCTTTGAGGCGCTAGCTGATGAAGAAATGCTCGTTCGCGATCAAACTCCAGTGGCCCTGCGCTTCCTGTGTTTCTTCATGGAGCAGTTCGCAATGATCGGCCTCAGAGCATCAGATTTTTTCGAAGTGGTATCTGTTCCGACGTTCACTCGTGTTTTCCAATCGAGCTATGCTTCAAGCTCGATCCTTACCTACACAACACGCCTGCTTTGGTTGTACCAAAGTACCAGTGTTTCCTGTGGCGACGGTAGACCCACGGGATCGCCGGGTCTAACCTGGGAAGAAGCTGAGAAGATTACCACCGTGGCTACGAGTCGTTGCAAACTCATCACAATGAACCCGAGAATGTTGTGCAACGTTCTTGGACTAGTCGCAGACCTCCTACAGCACCGAAGTAGCCAATTGCGACAAAACTTCGATGATGATGGCGATGGTGGAAATCCTCTAGCTCGACTTGTAAAAAAGCTGCTTCCCACCTCTCGGGGCGAGCAACAGGTTGAGCTGGAAAAGCTTCTACGAGTCGTCAACACACTTCCGCTTGATGATGTAGATTCGTACTCGGCTGTGCGTTGGGAAAGCGATACTGTATCGTGTCCTGAAAAACTCACACTCGGAGTGCTTCATCAATTCACCCGCTGCTTCCGATATATGACCCAGCGCGAATTGCTACTTCTTCTAGGAAAAGAGACTCCATCACGAGCTGATCGTGTGTTCAACCACGAAGTTTTCATCCCTTCTATCCAGCTGCTACACGGATTCCGCAGCCCACAGTCCGAGTTCTTGCAGGCAATCACACTGGATTCGCTTGGCATGCTCGAAAATGTGTTCCACGCGTTCACATTCGCTGATGACTCAGAAATGCTTCGCTTCAGGGTACGAGAGTACAGGCGGATCGGAAAACAGCAGAACTTGCTCAGCGCCTGCTTCTTGCCGCTTGAATCCTCTGATCATCGAATGCAGTATCAGGTCTGTTGCTCACCATTCCCCTGGTTGTCGTCCCCAGCAGTAGCGTTTTTGTTGACCTTATCTTGTTTTCTTTTTTATTTCTGTAGGCTTTGAGCCTTCTGGCTGTGTACTGCGAACGACATGTCACCATCTGGGATGAGATCCAGAATCTGCGCTGCCGAGAAAGCAAAGATCTGCTGGACGCACTGATGGCATGCGTTACTCACGAGTACAGTGACGACCATATCGCTCGATCATGTGAGGTAACAGTCGGTGCTTTGCGAGTCTTCAATCTCCTGGTTGAATACTCGTACGTGACAAGCGTTCACGCCTACAGCCTGGGATGCTTGGAGCGCTTCGTTGAAGTGAAGACTAGCGACAGATTCGCTAGTAGCCCTGATCTGCGTCGCGAGTTCGAGCTGGAATGTCTGCGAATGTATCATTTTGTACTGCGGATACACACAGACGCGCAAATCACCAGTCAGTTGGTGACCCCGGAGCTCTGGAATTTGCTCTGCAAATGGCTGGTGGACTTGCCATCAACTGAAGATGCGACCAATATCGCACTCGAATGCATTGGCGATTGCCACTCAATTCATGATGAGCTCGCAGAAATGTGCAACCTTGAATGGGATATCCACGGTGAGCAGTTTTTACAGCGACTCGCTGACATCGCTAGCTTGGAGGAGTCCAATGACAACGATCAGGGGTACCTACACATCCGCAAAAGCGCTGTTCGGGCTCTAGAGGTGTTTCGCTCGAACCAGGAAATACTGAACCGAGTTTGGGAGAGCCGAGAGCTTGTACTGGGCTTACTGGTTAATTTGACTTGCAGCAGTCCGCTGTATCACGACCGCATCCAATTCATCTCAAGGATGATCAAGGAGAAACTCGATACTTGCCGATACCCCGAAGGATCCCATTTCACCTCGTCGCTCACTCACTTGCTGGAGCGCTATGAGGCTTTGGATTCGATTCCGATCGAAGGGCGAGCTGCATATCTGGAGATTTTACCGGCACTGATCGCCTCGTGCAGGAGCGGCTTTTCATTTCAAGTGAAGACGTGGAAAGCCATTGTTGAGAATGTGCTCTTCTTTCTGCAGCACGGCACGCCAGTCGAAGCAGCTGCTGCGCATACAGCCTTCCACGAGTTCTTGAAATTCGAAGACAATCGGTCCAGGTTGTCAGACGCGCTTCCAGTTCTAAAGCAGATCTGGACCAGCCTTTACAGAGCGCTGGAGCACGGGGTAGTCCAAGCCAGCGAGTCGCCGACCTCGATTGTCTCCTTTCTCCTGCCAAGCGACTCAGAAAGAAGAAAAAGCGTCAACCCTTCCAATAGCGCTGTACAGAGGACGAAACATGACTACGGTCAGAGTGCAATTGGGGGAAGGGACCACAACACAAGCCACCTTCAGCTCCGTGCTGCATGTCGTGAAATTCGGCTTGCAACCTCAACAGTCCTTCGACTTGGTCGTATTCTGTCATTGCGCTGCGAGGAGCTCCGCTGTGTCCGGTACTGCATCTCGCTGTTGATGTCTCAAGTCTGCTACATGGACAGCGTTGTTGGCGAGGACGAGTGTTTGGCTCTCAATGAGATTCTCAACAGTGTTTTTTTCGATGTTGACAGCACTCTCGATGAGGTATGTAACGGGACCTGGGTGTCTGGAGCGCACTTTACAGCGTTTATCAACTGGTTGATCCGCGCGATGCACTCAAGCCAATCCATCTCGCAACACTTTCTCGCCCTTAGCCTCGTATCAAAGCTTCTCGAGGCTTCATCAAGAAACGGTAGCGGAGCGCCAGGCGAATTCGATGTCCGCCGTCCTCTCGCATACGCTCAAGTGGATGTGATTGACACAATTTGGTGGAGCGTTCACACCACACCAACTGCATTCGCTGCAGAGTACAACTGCCTCGCACTCTGGTGCAACATCCTTCGACTCACGTGCGCTGATATCAGCATATCCCAGAGAATGATGACAACAAAGCTTGTGCACCACCTTGTCTGGGAGAACCTGAACTCGTGCTTCGATACAGATAGTCTCTGGGGTCCAGATAACGAGTCTTTGTTGGCGTTGGTGAAGACGATCTGCCGTCTACATCAAAACGACCCAGCATTTCTGGAGGAACACGTTTCACTGTTTGAGCTTATGGCAGACCACTGCCTCCGCACTGTGATATTGCTCCCAGACGTCCACGCTGTAATGTTTGACGCGATCGAGCTATTGAGTGTATTTTCGCGTCGCGAGCACTTTGTACAGCGGATGTGGAAGTCCTGTCTCCTGTTTCACGGAGCGTTTTCCAAGACTGAGCGACGAACACGGCGGAACTTTCTGCGTGGAGTGTCAGAGATGGTCCTGATATGCCAGGATAACGTCATCGCACTGGAGCAGTCGTTGAGGGTACTGTATCGACTGTGCACGTCCGCGCTTGGGATTGATCCAGTCTTACTGGCTCGGCAGCCGCTGGAGCACTCCATGGTTGGTATCATCCAGGTGGGGATCAGACAAACGGTGGGAACGTCTAGAATGTTGGAGCTGAGACTTCTGCGCAACGTACCCATAATTCAGCCGAGCGGTTTCCTGCCATCTCCACCCAGCACATTCCCGAATCTTGAAGGCTGTCGAGCAGCACTCAGCATGCTGCATCTGTGTATGGCGAACCCTGCGTTTATTGACTCTCTTCAGAACGAGACTGAGATCTTTTGCGAACTGTTCGCTTCGCTTGGGTGTCCAGATTGGGAGATTGCAACAAGCGCCGCATCCATTATCGCCAGCGCCTTGAGATGGCCTGCTCATGTTGTTGAAGTGCTTGATCCTGACATGGAGGAGAAAGACGCCGACGAAATCTCAACGTACTTGTGCGCCGCTGTACCAACCAAAGCAAACCAGTATCGTCGACTTGCATTCTTCGCTCTCCTAAACGAGCAGGACGTGTTTGACGTGGAGTCTGACGACACTGGCTTGTCTTCAGTTTTATTAGTGCTGGTGGTATGGATCCAGTTTTACTCGAAAAACCTCCATCTCCTGCAAAGAAAGCAACCCAGTAGCTTTCACAAAACGTCCCACGATACGCAGCATGATGACGACAACGGCGACGGAGAGGAGACACCACGAGGGAATGCAAAGAGAACCATGTGCGAGCAACTTCTACTCAACATCTTGGAGATTCTCCTCTATCTTCTGGCGAACTTCTTCTCTGTGGTGTACGACATCACTGGAGACGCCCCAATTCCAGAAGAAATCGCCCAGCACTCGGCGCTTTGCGCACATCTGCTCGACATCTGCAAGCGAGATGTTATTGCTGATCAACACGTCGTTGTGGTCGAAGATGATGCGATTCGAACCAAAGCACTCTCATTGCTGCACGTGGCTTGCTCGTTTGAGCTGCATCAATACTCAGCTGAGATGTTCACGCAGGAAGCAAACGTCGCGCGAGTGTTGATGATTATCGAGACCACGAGAGTCACTCAAGAGCAGAGAGCGGCTGTGCGCTTGCTGTATGACATTTCGTCGTACTCGGAGGTGAAAGATCTGTTTGTTTCGCATCAGACTCTGCTCCTTCGCGTGTGCTCTTGGCTGGAAAATCCGCGTCTAGAAGCGCTGCAGCCGTTCGCTATAGGGATCCTCAAGAATTTGGCGACCAAATCCATCGGGCAGCGTCGGCAGAATGTATTTGCTTTTGCGCCTAGCTTTCAAGACCAGCTCGCACGCACGCTATTCCAAGGGAAGCAGTACGGACGCAAAGTGAGCATTCCCAACTACACCGCTCCGAAGAAGACTACGACCCGCAAAGCAGCTTTGGTCGTCGCTTTTAATCGGTCAGCTCGTCGTCGTAGCATCGGAATCGTGGATGAGAGCTTGTTCCCAATGCTGGTCAAGTCGCACATCGAGATTCTTTCCAGCGAACCATCAATCCGCCGAGTGTTTCAATTCAAGTCCCAGATTCACAGCATAAGTGACAAAGTCTCACAACAGATAACACTCGATGAAACGGACTGCTCGGTGGTCTGCACAATTGTTCTGTCCTGGGATGACAACAGTGGTGCTCGGTGTAAAACCAAGCAATTCATGACGCACTCGCTAGTCTCTAGCAAGGTTCGTCCTCTGAATAGCGCGAAAGTCCGCGAGACAACCATGACGCTAGTTGCAGCGAATGATGCCGTGGTCGTCAGCCTGTCTGACAGGCTGGCCGCAGAGTCAATTGATGACCTTGGACCTCTTGGACGGCTACTGAGGCACGAAGACATCGAACTGCCCATTTTAGTGGACGCAACCAGTATCGTGGCAGAACTGTGCAAAAGTCACGCCATCTTCTGCGATGCGAGGTTGAGACTCTGGGATCACGTACTGGCAGCCATGAGCTCGCATGCGCAAATGCAAACGTCCAGTCACACCGTCACCAAAGTTGACCTGTCATGCCTTCACAGTTTATCGTCCTGGTTCTGGAGCAAACCTGGTGTGGCTTTCTTCAAGACAAGCATGGCACCGTTGCTTTCACTCATTCAGGGTATGCGGAACCACGGGTTTACAACCAGGGCGGAAATACCGCCGAGTTCTCCTCAAAAGAAAATGCGTCGCCAAGACCGCGCGACTGTCTCGAAAGCTGCATCGGGTGAAAACACACAGGCTCAGCAAAATTTCCTCACGGCCTTGGTGGAGTGGGTCGCTGCGATCGAGACTACACAGTTCACTGAAAACTGCCTCAACATCCTGTTCCTGGAGAACACCGACGTGCTTCTCTTCCTCTGCTCAGAAACATTTCCAGCTCGGAGTGCGCGAGCGAGCTTCTTCTTCCTTGTGGCGACGGTGGTTCGCACCAACATGGTGCACTGCGAAATGTTTGCCCGAAAGCACGCCCTGCAACTACTTTTGAGGATTGTGGACGCACCGAGCGTGAGCGAAAGCGAAGCGTCTCGTGCTGAAATGCTCCAATATGCTGCTCGAGCTATTGCGAAAATCAGTCGACACGCTGCTGCGCGAGAGAAATTTATTCGACACGGAGGAATCCACCTGTTAGGGCGGGTTGCATTCGAAATTTATCGAAGCAAGTGGGCCGTGGCATTCCCATTCTTGCAACAAGCTGCGGAAAACTTGGTGCTCGCAGCATCGTTCCTCTGCGATTTCGTCTCTCAGTGCACCTTCGTTGATCCCAGCAATCGACGTGACGTGCTCTGGATGAACCTCATGATGGCTAGAGACGAAGCAACGTCCAAGTCTTTCTTGTCGCTGTCTGTCGTCGAAGCTCTACTGCACTATCTTGGCCGCACCGCAGACCCTCTCACCACGACAAGTGGTCCAAGAGCTGACCGAATCTACAACAGCTTTGACCGTCTCGCGGCATCTGTGCTCAGTGCTCTGGTTGAGAAATACCCGCGTCGAGTCTCGTTTGAGCGCCAATTACTGCAGCTCATTCTCCATCGTAGTCGTGATTTAAAAGAGGGAAAACTCGACGTTCAAAGATTGAAGAGTATCTTCACGAGTGGTCTCAAGCGCTGCATTGCGTTAACAAAGTGGGACTTCGAGAGCGGCTTGAACGTGGTCCGGCGGACCTACTACACTGGTATGTGCGCTGGCGTACGCACAGGCGTGATCCCACCAAAGTGTCGCGGCGTGTTGGTGTTGTTTGACCAGGATTCCCTTCTTTCCGGGGATCAAGACCAGATTTCGCCTCAAACAGTTGGGGATACTACGTCGAGGACAGCTCGTGCAGATTGGTTCTCGAATCTGCCCGACGAGGAGAAGAATGAGACTGGCAAACCAGAGCCGAACGACGATGACGACGACGATGACGACGATGAGGTCAGCAACGAAGAGCTCAAGGAGCTATTCGCCTTCGCAGCCGCACATGAAGATCTAGTGGATACTCTGACCGAGAATCGGAAAAAGCATCTGACTCAGAGCATCAGAGTTGCTGATCGCAACAGTCGTGTCTTGATGGCTTGCCACTGGGTGCTTTCCTTGGCGCTTGACTTCTACGTCGACATGATTGCGATCATTCAGACAGAAAAGAGCGAGAGCAAGATCATGCAACTTCATAGGCACCACCGACATGGAGACCTGAGAAGAATTACAGTCGTTCAAGAGTGGCTGATGCTTCTCGAAAAACTCAGTGGCTTGGCGTGCTGTGGGCTTCATGAGCTTGACTTCAACTACTACGGCACGTTGGTCCAGCAACTTCGTTCGCAAATCACAGAGCTGCCAGGGTTTCTGCGCAAGATGGAGCGTATCCAGTCCAAGACCCACACTCTTCTTCTCTTCTTGAAAAACTTGAACACCTTGCTGAGACGAATCGCCAACAGAAATGAGCTGAAGGGGGTAACTGGAAACGGATCCGGGGTCGCAGATGAAGCCAGGAAGCTGTGCGAGCGTCTCCAAGAGTTGGAGCCTGAGATCAGCGAGGCTCTTGCGTACGTGCTAACCTCGAAGTTAGCACACGAGCGCTTTGCACGGATGCTAGTCGCAATGGACTACATGTGGAAGCGCGTGCTCGGTTCGGCTTCGCTCAGTGCGTTTATGGAAGGGGGTACTCAGTCGGCGGACGGGATTTTGATAAAAGTCAAACGGCGCCTCGCAGCGATCCTTGCGTTCTTGACGAATCCGGTGCCGTTCTTCTTCGCGCAGTGGAGAAAAATGAAAGCCCTACTGGCTACGATGATGAAGACTCTGTTGACAAAGGAAGAGTCACCGTCTGCGTTTCATGGTGTTAGCGATGCCAATACGTCAATCACAACCGATGGAGGACTAGCAATTAGTCTGCCCAGCTTAAATGCTAAGCTTGAAGATGGAGTGAACGTGTCGTACTTCCCTTTCTGCTCGATGGAGTCGCTACTGGATCACTTCGGGTACATTTCTTTGAGGTCCAAGAAAACAAAGCAGACCATGTCGGTCCCCGCACTCAAGCCCCAGGTATTGCAGTTGCTTTCTCAGGCGTTTGCATCCCCTGACAACGCGATTGAGAAGCTTTCAGTTCTGCAGCTGGAAGCCAATTTCCAGCGGTTAGCTTCGTATCAATCCAACGCGGTCTTTCATCAGCTACGAGCACTCTTGGATGAAGCAGACGCTGGGATTCAGATAGGCATGGTTAGGAAAACAAATTTGGAGCTGAGCTTCTGGCGGCTTGTCGTGCGTCCGATCCAGCGAGTGCGTCTGTATCACTTGCATTTCCTCATGCACGACTTCATGTCGAGCAACTTCGACACCCAGCAAGAGATGCTGAACGAATATCGACTTGACGAGGAAACGCACACAAACCGAAGAGACTCGCTCTTTGGTGTGTCATCGCCTACTTCACACGAGGGTCGGGCTCCTGCTGCTGAAGGCGTACGGGGTGGCCTGGAAGCGAGCATCGTAGCCAATGTCCCGCCGGTCATAAAGAAGGCGCGAGGGCGTGGACGGAGGCAAACGCTGCTGGAGATTTTAAACCCTGGCCGTCTGCTCAGGATTGGAGCTACGTCCGAGGACTCGGTCGGCAGCACCCATCGTATGCAAGCCTCGTCTTCCGATGATTTGTTTCATTCTGACGTTCTTGCCATCTGCGACAAAGGCTCATGCGTTGACCCGTTGTCAGAGGAGATGGCAGTCGAGAAGCTCCGCAAGACTTTGCGTGATCAAAAGCAACAACAGAGTGCGTTCGCGCGAGTCTGTGCGGTGCTGGCCCCTTCGCCATATCGTAAATACTACGCGACGAACCACCGCACGCCGCGATTTTTCACGAGACTGAAAAGAAGACTGCAGCTGGTGGTACTTGTTCTCGCTTTCTGGAGGCAGGAAGAGTTTACAGCCGACTTGAAGAACGAGCTACTCGCAAAAGCATTTGACTCCCCGCAGGAGCGCGACGAATACTTCCTCTCGTATCACGTGCGAAAAGCGTTTGCTGAGTTGATGCGCATATGGATGCCAGAGAGTGGCAACTTGGGACTTCGACTGTGGCAAACGAAAGCCTATTTTCTTGGCGGTACGCTCGTCGCAGTGCTGGTGGTGTATCTCTTGCCGCAGGCGTATGGGGGTGACGAATGGGAGCGAAACGCGTTCATGACACAAGTCATATTTGCCTACGTCATCTCCATGTCCGTCATTTCAATGGTGTCCATCTTCATGATCATGCGGAGTAAGTGGGATTGTTTCAAATACCTTACAGCTCACTTTTATTCTGACAATAACCGCTTGCTTCAATCTTCTCCATCTTTGTTGACTTGTTGTGACAGAACGATCATTCATGCTCCAGGAACGCGACCGCATCCGCTTCACTCCGGTTGCAAAGTACTACGGAAACTCGCTCGCAGTCGTGTCGATTGTTGTGGAGCTCGTGCAGCTCAACTCTCTGACGTTCGACCAGACGACCAAGTGGAACGATACCGACCAGATCCCAAAACTGATGCAATGGCTCGGAAAGCTCGGCATCACCGAAATAAACATCGCGCAGGTTGAGCTCAAGGGGATCCTGTACTTTGTGGCGCTCGTGGTGTGGTTCGTGATGCTCAAATCTGCCAACAAGTTCCAGGATTCGAGCCCAATGTTCAACCGTCTCTTCACGAAAGACCTCCCGACGCTCTTCCACGGCTTTCTCTACATGAGCACGATCTCTACGTTCTTCTCATTCTTGTCCTGCATCGACTGCCAGAACGAGGCTGACGCCGGCTATTTCGACAAGTGCACGCTCAGTGACAAGCGCAATCCGCCATTCTTGCTGAGCTACCAGTCGGTTCCGTGCTGGAGCGACGAGCACAAGAAGTACGCGCTGCTGGGCATCTGGGGGATTACGTTCTTCTTGCCGATCGGATTGCTTTCCCAGGGCTTGAACCAGGTGCTGTTTCAGCAGGAAAAGCTTGACATCAAGTACGCGCCGTTCATCATGTTCACGAGCCAGTTCGCGAAGGCGTTGACGGTGACTGCCAAGGCGTTTTACTTCAGCTCGCTCCAGCTGGCGCTCATCGGGCTCATCGGCAACGGCGTCCTGTTCTTGCTAATGATCTCCACCAAAAGCTCTTCGCTCTGGTTCGTCAAGCTCATCAAGTCGGGCATCTACGCGGCGTCCTGCTGGTCGTCCTTCTGCGCCATTTACGGGATCAAAACGAACGCCGACACCTCCATCAGCCTCATTTACATCGGTTGGCTCACAGTCGCGGCTGTCACCATGACGATCATCTTCTGGCGGCTGCGGCGGCAGGTGGAGCGCAAGCAGCGCGAAGACCGCGCGCACTGGGAGATGCATCGCTCGCTACTCGCTGCGACTGGCGCCTCGCCCGACCATGCAAAGCTCTCCCACGTAGAACAGGCATTCCTCGTCGCAGCCAAGAAGCGCGCTGAGAATTTGACACCTCAAGCCGCCATATTCGCCAAGCAAGCGCAGGCACTGAGTGTGGACGAGCCTCCAGTGGAGCTCGAGCGCTTCATGCGCCGCGCGAATGCGCTCGCGAGCGGGAAACACCCCGAGGTCCAAGTGCGCAACGCAGCAGCGAGCGCCGCGGTCTTCATGCGCAGCGCGCGCGAGGCCGCCAAGCACCTGGAGAACGTCGACGACGGGGCGAGACGCACGCTACGGCAGCGAAGGCTTCCACCGCATTGAGAAGCAAGTTGAAGTGATGTGCGCGAATGGTGAATGCGGGGTTGAAGCAGAAAATGGCGTCACCAGCGAGTGGGCTGGGCTGGATTTTGAGGATGGCGCCATTTTTTTTGCAGAATTTGAAATTGGAGCCGTAAATCCTTCTACCTTTAATATACGGTCTATTCTGGAACTGTAAATATATCATCTGCTGTTATTTAGCTGAAATAATCCTTCATAAATTGATTAGATTGGCTTTCATTGTGTTTCGCCGAAGTGTCCAACATCAAGGTTGAAGTCTAGTACTGTGAAATGCGTAATTATAACCCCGATGGAGGCACAATTTGACATCTCGATAGAGGTTTTTTGGCGGCAACATTTTTACTCCTTGCGCGCGCAAAAGGGGAAGCGAGCGTGGAGGAAGACGATGGTCGAGGTGAGCGCTTCCGTCGACGCGTCTGTCTCTGTGTATGTGCATGCTTATGAAGAGGAAGGCTAACATGTATCCGCGCGCGTGTGTGTATATGTGTGCTTGCGTCGATGCAGAAGAAGAAGCAGGCGTCGATCGCCGCGTTTTTTTCGCCGCAGGCCAAGAGCAACAAAGCTGCAGCCAAGAAACCTACGCCCGCGGACGCCAAGCAGACACCAACGCCAAAGGCAGGTGACGCTGCGAAAGAGAAGAAGACTGGCGCTGATACAGTGGTGAGCGGCGCCAAGCGTCCACGCTCGGCCAGCGGCAGCTCGTCAAAGGCTGCAGTGGACAAGACCGAGGTACAGCAACCGTCGCCGGACCTGCGGACCCCGCCGCCAACACCAGGAGCTACGACAGCACAGTCACTCACAATCTCCAATAGCGAGTCAGCGTCTGGAGTAGAATCGAGCAACGAGAAGATCTCAAAGAGCGAGAATGGTGGACAGACCACGATCACTGATTTGTTTACGACGCCGCCTCCGTCAAAGCGTGCGAAACCATCGGCCATCTCTGGCGATAGCACTGCGACTGCAGCAAAACTAAGTGAACAACAGCAGGAAAAGGCAGATACTGTTGCTTCTGAGGTGATTGGGGTGATCAATATGGACGTTGACGACGACTCGGATGAAGTTCTGAGTGGTGACGAATACATGGCTGGAGGACCTCATGCCATGGGACCGCACGTGTTGCCATCAACAACAACCAACAAGCCTGCAGCTGCCAAGCCTTGCGCCAGAAAGTCGAAAGCTGCTCCTAAAGTCAAATCATCTACCAGTACAACCACCTCCACTACCATCTCCAAGTCAAAGGCAGGAGCAAAAACCAAAGCCGCTGCACCTGCTACTACCACAGCTGTGACTGCTACTACTCCTACGACGGCTCCAAAAACAAGAGAAAAGAAGCAAACCGCGAGATCAACCAAGGAGAAAGCAACCCCAGAACCAGCGCAAGCAGAGAAAAAAGAACCAGTGGTGGTTGTGCTGGATCCGCTAGTGAAGGCGAGAGTCGACACGTACCAGCAGAAAATCGACGAGCTCACTCGCCAGTGCACCCATTTGCTGCAGGCACCACTCGCGACCGACGGTATCATGCAGGAGATCTATGGTGTCGCGATCGATTTAACGTTGGATCTGGACCAGAATCAAGAGGCGCTCAGCAAGGCGATCACAGAGCTTTTCAATGAGCTTTCGGGTCAACACGAGTCCCAGAATGGATCGGACGCAGTCACGGAGTTCTCGGCGGATATCAAGAGCTTCATTGCCAAGAGCATCCAAGGCCAGTCAGCGAGTCTGTCGTCACTCTCGCACAAGCTGCTCGAAACTCTGGAGCAGCGCTTGGTTGCTGACACCGAGATGAGCGATGCTGTTGCGGTTGACTCGAAAGTGAAAGATCGCGTCCTGGTTATGCTCGAAATGGAGATCAAGATGCTGGCGCAGCGCACAAACTACGGCGTGAAACCCTTGAAAGCGAATTTGTACGAAGACACGAGCGCCGACGCGCTCTGGATTTGGGAAATCGGGAACTTGGACAAGTACTTTGTGGAAGAGTCGCAGAAGACGATCAAGCGCATACGGAAGAACCGCAAGCGCCTGGGACTGCAGCTCAAGACGCTCGCGCGTGTGGTTCAGTTGCTGCACCAGACGCCCGTGGACGAAGTCAAAGTGAGCGCGGAAGAAGCCAAAGTGGGCAAGTTTGTACTCGCGATCGAGTCGGAGACGCAGAAAGCGCAGGACCGGGAACGCAAAGAGCTTGAAAAAGTGCATGCTGCGGAGCAGAAGAAGCAGCAGGAGCTGGACAAGGAGCACGCGAAGCAGGAAGAGAAGCGCAAGCGCGAGGAGGACGAAGAGGCAGAGAAGCTCTTGGCGAACAAGCGGAAGAAATCCTTGGTTTCCTATTTCCGGTCGATCGACAAGTCCACTACGGTCGTTAGTGATAGCACTGCTGCTCCGGGTGCACCATCAGCGAGCGGTGTGTCCTCTTCTGCCAAGGCTCATGGACGCGCTGAGCAGAAAGAGGATGGTGCTTATGTGTCGGGACAGAGCGAAATCATGGCTCGCATGGACGCAGCCGTGGGGTTCCTGGTTAGCGATGGAGAGAAACCTACGCCTTCTAGTCCGTTGACTGCGGACACAAAGTCTGCGCTGGAAATGCGAGCGCATGTGCTGGGAGGCGGGAAAGCGAAAGCACGAGTCACCGCGGCTTCGGGGCATTGGAGTAGCCGGCGACGACGAGATCCTGCGTTGGGCTTGATGAAGCTCCTCCAGTTCCACGAGAACCACCGCCCTGCGTACTATGGGACGTTCAGTAAGAAGAGCAAGGCTTTTCACGGCGGTCGTCGCCCGTTGGCCCAGTACACAAAGTTTGACTACGCAGTGGACAGCGAAGAAGAGTGGGAGGAAGAAGAACCGGGCGAGAGTCTCTCGGACGCCGACAGCGACATGGACGAGTCGGACGACGATCTGGATTACGGCGATCAGTGGCTCGCATACGAAGACGAAGTGGATTATATTGACGGCGCGGAAGACGACGATGAAACAAAGGACGACGGCGACGCGAGCAGGTATTTATCGTCCCCAGAGCGCAAGAAGAAGCTCCCGGCGCAGCTCGAGCAGAAGAAGCGCGCTCGTGTGCCTGGCCGCAAGAAAGCAGCGAAACCGGCAAAGCTCGAGCCTAAGATTGTCGGTCTGTTCTTGGACGACGACAACTCCACCACTTCCGCTGAATCCCATTTCAAAGAGTACACTGGTCAACTATTGTGTCAGCCTCTGTTTGAGTCGGTGCTGATGCGAAAAGCGCGAGAGTACGAAGAAGAGAAAGAGCGCCAGCAGCAACAACTGCAGCTAGAGCAGGAGGAGAAGCTCAAACAGCTTCAGCTTCAGCAACAACAACAGCAACTTGCAACGGCGGAACCTGCTGCCGAGAGGCCGAGCGAAGACGCAGTCGTGAAGCCCAAGACGCCTCTAAAGACCCCTCAGAAGCGCAAAATGAGCGCCGAGAACGTCGGACTCACGAGTCCTCCTCAACCTTCGTCTGCGACCAGCGCATCCGCATCCACGTCGGCGACGGTGACTCCAGTGAAGGCGGGTATCACCGCGTGGCTCAAGAAGCCTGCAGTTGTGGACCTAAGCAACCAAGAAAGCGACGTGTAATTAGCGAGCGTGCAACAAAGTGAGGGAGAGAGCCATGTCGCAGGTTGGGGGGATTTGGACCCAGAGCCAACTAGATAAAGAGAACGCAAGGGCGATTGAGCAACTTGTGAATAGGTAGATCAGGTATAAAATTCCATGTTTCTTTCCTTCTTGCGCTTTGTTCTACCAGTGATCATGGCTCACACACTTCTCGCTCCTTTCGCGCCAGTCAATCAATGAATCACACGGAATAACGACATGTAATTAACGAAAATGGATGAGGCTTCTGTTAACCTTGCTACTCTACTGATTCCTCACTCAAGCAAGCTGCTGCTGAACTGAGATCCACGCTGCTGGACTGAGATCCACGTTGCTGGTGTTACACTTGACACTGTGGCGGTGGCGATGGCGATGGCTCTAAAACGCTTCGATCATTCTTTGCTTTAATGGAACGTCCGGTTCGAGAACGCGAGCTTGAGGCGCTTGCCGCCGATCTCTGAGTTGTGCGCCTCCGCCAGCACGTTCGTCGCGACATCCACGGACACGAACTCGGCGAGCGCCTGGACGTGGTCGTTGGAGCTCGTGAACATCTTGATCTTGAAGTGCTCGCCGTCCGCAAACCCCGCGACATGCGCTTTCAGTTCCTGTTTGTGGGCATCGTCAACCAATCAATGAGCCAAATTGCTACCACTCAATATCAACCCAATACCAGTGAACAAAGAGAAGAGACCCATCACTAAAGCACTACCAACCTCCATCGAAGTGGCCACATCAAAGTTGGAGAGATGCAGTAGCTTCGTCGGACTGTAGACGTGTTTGCCGGCGCTCGCGGCCGCTTTGCCCGTGAAGCGGTTCATGAGGTGGCCGTACTCCTTCACGTAAGGGCTGCTCCATACACAAACCGATACATAGTTCATATCAAGAGTGCATCTCAAGCATGATTGATATCTTGGAGCCCAGTGTGTTGTGTAGTACATACCTCTCAGCGGAACCTGGACGGATCGAAATATACGTGTACTTGGAGAAACTGATCTCCATCGACCGCCCGAGCAGCGTGAACCCCCGCAGGTGGATCAACGCCGACTGCGAAGCAACGGGGCTTAAGAACTGGATGAGAGCATGATCCTATCAAATAAATATCAGAGAGAGAGAGAGAGAGAGAGAGTAGACATTAGATCAAGGACCAACAACAACAAAGGGGTAATCATTGACCGCCAAGTGATGAGAACGTACCGTCTTGTTGTTGAGCTTCTTGACACGAATCACATTTCCATAACAGGAAAACAGGTTGAACAGGTGATCACACGTCACGTTCTCGCGAAGGCTGCAGACGAGGAGCACAGGCGAGACCGCGTCGTGGCCGGAGGCAGTCGGCGGCGTGACCGCCGTGAGTGGGTCATTGCGATGGAGCACTGCAGTGGAGCTTATGTCTCCTTCCTTCTCTGACGCTAGCGGCAGGTCTGGGTTCGTGAAATCTTTCGTGCGTGGACCATTCTCCTTGACGATCAGCTCTTGCTGTAAATTGGTTTCCATGAGAAGATCATAGGGCAAAGCGAGTTAGCATAAAGTGGAATCTAAACATACAAAGCGAATAGACAGCCGCTCAAAACACTACGTACTGGGAGGTTGGAGTAGTTGATCTGGAGACTGCAGCAGTCGGGGAAGATACTGAAGCCAGTGAGCGCCGTTTTCGCCCGCGTGGCTTCTTCAACCGTCGCGAACTGAACCAACGTCTGTCGTAAGGATCATACAAAGCAGTGCATATAGTGAGTACAACTACCGCTGCATTAATACGACAAAGTCAATAGCTGTGGCATCTCTCATGCATGCCCGTACACACCTGAAGCCCAATCGCCTTGACAAAGATCACCGCTTTCTCCACTGCGCCGTAGCCGCTGAAGATGCTATACACCAAGTCGGTCGTGATCGGGTACGTCGGGTTCTGCACCGTGACCAGCAGGATGCGGTTCACTTTCTCTGCGTCAGTGTCGTTGTTGTTGTTACGATGGCGGTGGTGGCGTCCCCTCGGCGTCGGCTGCGGGCGGTCGTGTAGCTCCTGGTTCTTCGAGTAGCTCACCGTGATAGTCATGCTATCATCACCCTCGCCGATGACCAGCGGGGTCGCCTCCAGCGCCTCGACGACGCGCACAGCGGTGTCGACGTCCGCGACCTCGACGAGCGCCTGGTTGGCGACGTTCTTGGTGATCTCGAGCGTCGTGGGACTGAAGCCCGCGAAGAGCGCGTTGCGCTTGCGCAGAAACACCGACTTAACAATCTCCACGGACACGAGGGCCTGCGCCAGATCGCGTTCCGTCCAGTGCGACGGCAGGCGGTCGAAGTAGAGCACCTTGGACGTCATAAGTGAGCAATGAGTGAAGGCGGAGCTGGTGGCGAAGTGATGCTCGATCTTTGGGGCCGCAATGATTCCAAATTGTCATGCACCCATGACGACGTTGCTCAAAGATTCGGTACATTCCTCATTTCAAGTACCGAAATAGTATATGCTTTGAATATGCTGGTGTCGAGCTTTGACAGGACGGAAAAAGGATGATCCAGGATAGAAGCAGTATCTGGAGCGCTCTACATTATGCTCCAGATTCAGTTGTAGAACGCCAAAAGGGCAACCTGTCTTCAATATCACCACCAGGACACACAAAGCATGATAACACCCCAAGCAGATGTACAGGCCATCAATGACGACAGCAATGTGGCGCTGCTGCTGCTGACCAAGTTCACGCTGCTGGACGCCGCCTACTGCTTCCTCACCAAGCACCGCGCCGTGCTGAGCGTGCACAACGTGCTCAACATGGCCAACAGCTTTGGCGGCGTGGCGCTCGCAGCCGCCGACGTCCGTGCGATGGCGCGCATCGCCCCGGAGCTCCTCACCATTGATGTCCTCAAGACCAACCAGATGCAGCACAAAGGTAGTCTGACACATCAGAGCTAGTGCCGCTATATGTGCACTGCATGCATCATATGCACTTACATATCCATACTCACTGTACGCTATATCGGACAGACGACGTATTCCGAGCGACTGCGATGACCCCGCTCGAGCGAGAGATGATCGCGTTCCCGCTGGCGCCGCAGTCGAGCCAGAAAGCAAGTGCCAAGCGCAAGAAACTCTTCCAGGATGCGCTCAGCAAGGCAGCTCAAGCAGAAGTCACTCAGGCGCAGCAACGGACAGAACCAGAAGAGTGCCAATCCCAGGATGATGTTGCCCGCGGCAACGGAGCCAAAACCACTACCACTGTTGTCCCACCGCCACGTCCAGACTTTACTTCCATCAGCGATGGTGAGATGTACTCGCGGTGGATCCAGATGCTGCAGTCGCTGGACTTCTACGACAACCAGATCGTGCACATCGAGCGCCGACCACCGCGCGCTGCGCAGCTCCGCGAAATCGGAGACCTCCACTTGCCAGAGCGAGTGGAAGCGGCGCTGGACAAATACAACATCCGCCGATTGTACTCGCACCAGTTCCGAGGCATTGACGCGCTGCTGAAGGGCGGGAATGTCGTACTCTCGACGTCGACTGCGAGCGGCAAGTCGCTCGCGTACAACGTACCGATGCTCACGACGCTGCTGGAGGAACCAGGCTCGACGTTTCTCTATTTGTTCCCGACCAAGGTACAGCAAATGACAGAATTTGTATGGGACATTAGGACAAACCTTCTCTGATGCGGATTTGTGTGCTTAGGCGCTGGCTCAAGATCAAATGAAGGCGCTCCGCAACTTGCTGGCAGCCGCAGAACTCCCTCAGCACCTCTGCTCCACGTTCGTACGTTTGCTTTGCTGTGATTATGAGAATTCTAGAACGTATGGTCCCAGTGCAACTCTCAACTATCTTGATGCCCTTGTGTGCGGTGTGATGTGTACCTTTCAGGACGGAGACACGGCGATGAAAGGACGATCGATGGTGATCCGCGAGACGCAGGTGTTTCTCACCAACCCAGACATGCTCCACCTGTCTATTCTCCCGCGGCATACGCAGTGGAAGCAGGTGCTCGCAAAGCTAAAGTGAGTAAGCAGTCGAGCACACGTTTAGAGGAAATGTTCGGGGCATTCTGACTTGTGCGTTTTCAAACTCTATCAATTGGTCTATAGGATGGTCGTCATCGATGAAGCCCACATGTACCGCGGCGTCTTTGGCTCCCACGTCGCGTGCGTGTTTCGGCGACTGTTTCGACTCTGCGCGCTTTATGGATCGAACCCGCAGGTGGTCTGCTGCTCGGCAACGATCCAGAACCCTGAGCAGCACTTTCGGCTGCTCATCCCAACACTCCCACCGCCGCCTCGGCCTGCGTCATCAACCTATGATGCTACAAGTGGAGCCTCAGAGGAACCTGATGTATCGCCTTTAAACCTGGACTTCTTTCGAGAACGACCTCTGCTTGTGATCACGGAAGACGGCGCTCCAACTGGCGAGAAGTTCTTTTGCCTCTGGAACCCGAAAGCCGACGCCACTACCAGTAATACCACTAAGAAGCCTCCGACGCGAAAACTTCTCCAGCCGCCAAGCAAGCGCAAACGGAAAGGTGCCGACAATGATGCACAGTCATCGTCAGGAGACCAAACGCTACCTGGTGGCGACCCTGATACCCAGGAGACAGACGAGAATCGCATGAGCACCAGCTCGATCTTCCAGAGCGCGAGGATCTTCGCGCGATTCATGGAGGACGACGTCCACACGATCCTGTTTTGCCGTGGACGCAAACTCTCGGAGCTCGTATTGATGAACGTGCACTCCATTCTAGGCGACGACGAGCGCAAAAATCGGGGCTTGCTCAAGCGTGTGAGCTCGTATCGAGGCGGCTACACGCTCGAAGACCGCAGGTCGATCGAGCGGCGGCTGTTCAGCGGAGATCTGCTCGGAGTAATCGCAACGAATGCTCTGGAGCTGGGGATCGACGTTGGCGAGCTGGACTGCACGATGCACCTCGGGCTGCCTTCCAGTATTGCGTCGCTCTGGCAGCAAGCAGGTCGCGCGGGCCGCAAGCACACGCAGCAGTCGATCGCGGTGCTCATCTGCTTTGACTCGCCTCTCGACCAGCACTTTGCGCGCCACGCACACGACTTGTTCCAGTTGAAGCCTGAAGCAGTGGCGCTGAATCCAAACAACGTCAAGGTACTCGGTCAGCACTTGCTGTGCGCTGCGCGCGAGTCATCACTGTACTCGAAGCGATCGGGCACAGACTACATCGATTCCTTTGTGTTTGGAGCAATCGATCCCAAGAAGGCAAATAGCTTGCAGGATTCAAATGCGGTGACGCAGATCTTGACGACCTTTGTCAAGGAACAGAAACTGATGGCTTGTTCGCAAGGCGATGGCGGCGGCTATCGATTGCACTCATGCATGCCAAAGCAGTTTCGAGCGGTGAACCTGCGAAGCATCGCTGAGATCGTGTACCAGGTATGCACGCAGTGTGAGGTGCAAAATCGATGATGTCTATCGTTATCGTTATAGTTCACCACCACCATGTATGATGTTGCTTTCATTCGCAGGTCATCACTGACGACGCAGAACAGAAGCTTCTCGACGAGATCCCTGGCGACATGGCATTCTTCCAGGTCTACCCGACTGCAGTGTACCTGCACCAGGCGCAGGAGTACTTGATCACCAAGCTGGACGTCGAGAAGAAGATCGCGCTCGCAAAAAAATGCGCTACGCCACTCAAATATTTCACAGCCTGTCGAGATCTCACACAAGTGGAGGTCGTGCGTGTTCTCAACAAGCAGCGAGTCAGCAAACAGGAGGAAGACGACAAAGAAGACAAAGATGAAGAACAGTCGCGCATGTACCTGAATCATGGCGTGGTTTCGGTGCTCACGAGGGTATTTGGCTCGACGTTGCTGGAGAAGCGCACGATGCACATCATCCACGTGAACGAGTTCTCACTGCCGCCCATGCAGACGTTCGGGAATGCGCTCTGGTTGGAGCTACCGAATTCGTTGAAACAGCAAGTCGAAGCCGCAAATTTCAGCTGGAGCGGCGCGCTGCACGGTGTTGGCCATCTCTGCATCGCTGTGATCTCGCTGTTTGTGCTCTGCGAAGCGCAGGATATCAACACGGAGCACTACAATCCACTGGAGAGACGCATCAGGTAAGTATGTGATGAAATAACTGAAATGTGTGTCTTGATCTGGTTCTAATCACTTGGTGTTTATCTTTTCTCTCTTCAGACCGAACCGCATTACAATTTTCGAGCGGCGCGAAGGAGGTAGCGGCATCATCGAAGAGATCCTGAAGGTGCTTCCAGAGGTGCGTCTCCTAGGATACAATGCAACTTGAAAACCCCCAGTCTAACCAACTGTGTTATCACTTTGTATGGTTCGTCACAGGTGATCGAGAAAGCGTGGACAATCGCCAGCGAGTGCGTGTGTGCGACCGGATGCCCAGCGTGCATCCACTCGGGCGAGTGCTCCGAGTACAACAAAGTGTTGGACAAGCGCGGGTCGCTCCTGGTCTTGGATTTCGTCCACGAAGTGTTCGCGAATCAGAAGAGACAGCATCAAGCGCTTTTATCAAAGTTGAATAGTGCAACAAAGGCAAAGAGCCTCAGCGGAGAGCACGGATGCTGAGTAGCAGTTGATTGAGTGATAGCGAATACGAAAGTAAGATGCACCAACGCCTGGATTGGCAACCTTGATGATTGATACAGGTGAATTAGGAGCTCGCTAACCTGTGACTACTCTGGGCATCGGAAATAGTTTGGAGGGATAATAGCGATAAAAGGACAAAAGAGCCTTTCTTGCCAGCGCAATCTGAAAAGAGAAAGGCTGAGGAGAACAGCTTTTCATCCCCAAGCTGACAAACAAAAGAAGGTTGGATCATTTAACCGAGCGGATGCAAGCACATAATCATGTCAAATCATACAACATTACAACTAGCAACTTGAACATAAAAGTAGGATATAGGTTACATTATTCAGATCAAATTAATGGTTGTATTACCACAAAGGTGGTTTTTGAAGGTTGTATTTTCCATAGCTCGATGCTGTATCACAAGATCGGTAGAACAATGATGTCCGAAGCATAGTCTGAAGGTTGTATCTTCCATACATCGAAATCAGCACTTGTTTTGGCTGCACCCTTTTCAGTTTGGTCTTCTGTGGACCACACCAATTTAAATGATCGGAGTGATTGCTTGTCAAACTCGACCATTTTGCCATTTTGCGATCTGGAAAATCAAGCAAGAAGAGCGTGGTGGGAATATGGAGCTGACGACGGACGAGCAACTGCTGGCGTGGAAGCCGCGCATGGGGATGCTGAGCGTGGGCGAGAAAATCGAACAGGCGGAGATACTCAAGCGCCAGGCCAACGTCTATTTCAAGCGTGGGGAGATCAAGAAGGCGCTCCCGGTCTACGCCAAAGTGCGTCTCACGCTTGCCTGTTTGGATCATCAACCCATTCGTAACACCTTCGACCATGTGCTGATCAGGCCTTTGTATGCACTCGTGTTGTGTACTTACCGTATCGCTATAGGTGTTTGCGTATGTGAACGGGCTCTCGGTGCAGGGCGACGCGATGGCGCAGTACGCGAGCCAGAGCACGAACATGAGCGCGACGCCCGAGCAGGGCGAGCAGATCCGCGAGCTCAAGATCGCCGTGTGGGCCAACATTGCGTTCTGCTACGTGAAGCTGGGCGACAAGCCCGAGAGGGCAATTGAGTACTGCGACAAGGTGCTCACGGAGGACGAGGCACACAGCAAGGCGCTCTTCCGCAAGGCGCAGGCGCTCGGCCAGCTCAAGCACTTTGAGCGCGCCCAGGCGCTGCTCACGAAGCTCGCGGCCGCCGAGCCCAAGAACGGCGCTGTGCGCGCGGAGCTGCGCAACGTGCTGCAGCAAAAGAAGCAGTATGATGACGAGGCCAAGGCCAAGGAGAAGAGCGTGTTTGGCAAAATGTTCAAGTAAGAGCATGAAGGGAGGTGGACTTTTTTGCTGAGTAAACTGTCCTCCTCACATGGACGCTTGCTTTTCGAATGGTGGTGATGATGTGCGTGTAAGTAACTGGATACTAATGAAGGAAATGTGAAGAGCGAAACTCGATGTCGACTTTGTATGTTTGGCTGGTGTCTTGTCGTCCTCATTACGTAGACTCATATGTGGAAAATGTTTATGTCCTTCATGGTCTGCAGAGGTTGGTTGCGCTTTGCCTCGACTATCGATGCTGTTCTGGTTAGGTAGAGTCACTGGGCTGATCCATGAAGCTGTGCATATTGTTCTTCAGCTCTTCATCGGCGACGATCAGGTCGATCTCGCGCTGGTAGAGAGAGAGAGAGAGAAAGAAAGAAAGAGCGCGCACCTTCGCCATGAAGAGCGTCGCCCTTGCGGTCCTTGGTTACATCGCTCTCTCCCATCACCGCCGCGCAGCTATGTTCAGGCGAGTCCCAAAGCCCCGATGCTGCTCGCTCAGGATCGATTGCTTCTCGCGCAGGTGGCAGAGGTCTTTGGTAGACTCGTTGGAAGGCGTTCTCGGAGCACGGCGGCGAAAATCCACAACGCATCTACTCCAAGAAGACCTCAAAGCCTGGGGTATGTCCGAATAGAGACGATGTCCATTAAAATCTTCCTTCGCCAGGAAGGAGAGTGAGAATTGTTTACTAATGATTGCTGCTAATGCCGTTGCTGTAGATGGACGACAGGTGGGGACGCACTTTGGCGATGATGTCCTCCATGTGCATCCCGTAGCCGTGGCCGAACTGGTTCGTGATGCGCGGCGGCACGACCTGCGTCACGTCCACGTTCGCGCAGTTGCGCAGACACTTGGTGGGGAACTTGACGGACGCGCAGCCCGCGGCGATCGGGTCGCTCGCGTGCAGCTGCATGGCCCAGAAGAGCTTCGAGAGCACGCCGTCGCGCGTGGAGAACACGTTGAGGAACTTTCCCGTTGGCGCCAGCTCCATCGCGATGTTCTCAAGCCCTTCGGCCGTCGGGATGAACGCGCCGGCGAAGCACACGGCGTTCGTGATCAGTGGCTCTGGCGCCACACGGATCACCGGAAGGCGCGAGGTATCTGGTGGTGCTTGTTGCTGCTGCTGCTGTGCGGCTTTCCGCAGTCGCACGATCTCCTGGAACACGCTGTAGATGACTGCGCCACCCAATGAGTGGCCAAAGAGCGTTACCTTGCGGCCGCGGCAGAACGTCGGCTCGGACGCCAGCACCTGCGCCAGCAACGCCCCCACCTGCTCCGCTTGGTCCTGCGCCTTGTGCCACGGGTTGCCCGTGAAGTGCGTGATGAGCGCCGACGTGGCCGCGCCGACGCCAGACACCGACAGCTGGTCGTTCACGTGCGCGCAGAAGTCGTTCCACGCGTCCACGTCGCCGGCTTCCCAGAGCACAGCGTACACGACGACGTTCTCGCCGAACCAGGCGCTCCAGTTGCGCGACGGGTCCGAGCCCTGCGTCATGAAGCCGTTGATGCAGAGTACAATGTGCTCGCAGACGCTCTCGTCGCCGCTTAGGTGCTTGATCTGCAAGTGCTCGAGCAGCCGTCGCTTGCGCACCACGTTGAGCGATGCCTGCGCCGCGTCGAATGCGCTCGCCCACAGCGACGTCGCTGTACGAGCCGGTGTCGGTGCTGGCGTCGGAGCTGCTGCTGGCCGCATCCAGGCGTTCAGCGCGCCAATGACGCCGCCCGTCGCGAGCGCCACGAAGTCAGACGTCACGAGCGTGTCCTGCTGCTTTTGGTTGTGCTGCTCGCGGATCTCGGCGATGATCGAGTCGAGCTCGTGCTGATAGAGCGCGCGCACCTGACTCATGAAGAGCGCCACCTCCGGGTCGCGCACGCTGCTGCCATCACCCGCGGGTAGCTGCGCGAGGCGGCTCTCGAACTCCTGCAGCTGTGCGCCCGTGAGCAATTGCTTGCGGTGCAGCTCGCGGCAATCGTCGAGCACGAGCTGGCGGTTTGGCCCTGCCTGTGACGTGCAGTTCATGAGAAACAGAGGAGCGTGGGTGTGTGTGTCTGTGGTTTCGTCGGTCGTGTGTGGCGTGAGCTCTCAGTCGCGCAAGTAATAATAGCACGTGGTGGTGGCGGGTTCCTTCCTCCTTCTTCTTCTTCTCGCCACGTGTATGCACGCACAGAGGAGGAATGGCGATGCTGCTTCTTGGCCTTCCCAAGTCTTCTTGGGTGGCTTTTTTCTCGCTCGTCTTGGTGATGACAGGATTGATCTGAGCTGGATTGCAGAGTCACGGTAGAAAAGAATCTAAACACTTCTGTATACTGCATATACCTCCTTATAAAATATAAACTAACTAAAATCATTAATGCCTTTTTTTATACTGAGTTAATGCTGATGATGTGGCATACAGTTGATATGAAAGGGAATGACACGTTCAAGACCCAAAAGGTTTCAACGGACGAGCCCCAAACAGGCGTGGAAAGAAGCAAGATCGAGCACTCACCCATGGCCGCCGCCGCAACAGTCCCACCAAAATGCGATACTGTAGCGCCATCCGACCTTCTTCCCCGTAACGACCTCTCCAGCAAGCGCTCAGAGTCCCACCTTCCCCATTGGTGACACTGCGGTTCATGCGGCATGACAGAGCTCTTCACATGAGCAGCTCCACCATTACCACCATTCCCTTCACCTACAAGCGCACCAAGACGATCGACATCGCCGCGTCGATGGACAACCTGCCGCTCGAGGTGCTCTTCGCCCAGATTTGCGCCTTCGTGCACCTGCGCGACCGCTGGTTCAGCCTCGCGCGGGTCTCTCACTGGTGGCGCCAGCTGGCCATCGCGTCCGCGCACAATGAGCGCCACATCGACCTCGTACGTTTATTCACATACCCAACCTCACGCGAATGACAGCGCTCGAGCGATTGTAATACTCACTCCTCTCGACGTATTTTATGTGTAATGTAGACTTGGTGCACGGGTGAGCATGAGCTCGAGATCGCAGCTTTGATGCTCAATAAGAGCACGCGTCCACGGCCGCGAGCGACGCGTCCCGAAGCGTTCACGCTGTTCGGACCGCGCGTGACAGCGCCGCTGCTCCAGCACCTCTTTGAAGGCATCGGTCAAGGTCAGCTGAGGCAAATCGACCTCGAGTCCAAGCAGATCTCCGACTGCGCGCTGGCGGTACTCAGCCGCTGCACGGCGCTGCGCAGTCTCAAGCTGCGCTGCATCAAGCTCACAGATAACGCGCTCATCGCGATCTCACGCGCATGCCCACTGCTCTCGTGTGTGGATGTCTCTGGCTGCTCGCGCGTGTGCGATGAGGGTGTCATCGCGCTCGCGATCAGCTGCACGAAGCTCACGAACATCAATGTGTCCATGTGCCATCGGATCACCGACCGCGCGATAGTTGCGCTCGGGCTTCGCGCGAACAAGACACTCCAAGATGTCGTCGTGAACAAATGTCTGAGGGTAACGCACTTTCTTCGCCCACTTGTTTTTGCCTTGCTGTGCCCTCATCGTGTTGACTGAGCTCTTACTAAGGGTCTCCATGTGGTGATCACTTTGAAAATATGCAGATCTCGGGGCTTGCGCTGCGGCTCCTCCTGAAGCTTCAGCCGAATCTGCAGATCCTCTCGTTCGCGAACTGTCCGAAAGTGCAGGACTCAGACTTTCACGGACTCCTGGACTCGCAAGCTTCCGGCCCGAGCTGCAACCTCTCGGAGCTCGACATGCGCGGGTGCGCGGCGCTCGACGACAGCAGCGTCATTGCGCTGGTCTCGCGCAACAGCGCGACGCTCAAGAAGCTGAACATCTGCGCGCTGCTCAGCGTCACGTCCGCGACGTTCAGCGCGATCGCGCTCTGCACGCAGCTCGAGGTGCTGGATCTGTCCATGTGCCGCAGCCTTTCGAATGCCGACCTGGCGAAGATCGCGCTCGGCTGCAGTCAGCTCAGTACGCTTCTTCTGCAAGGGTGTGTGAACATTAGTGACGCTGGTCTTGCTGCGATCGCCCAGCATTCAAAGAAACTCAAGCGTCTCTCGCTTGAGTTCTGCTACAACGTGACGGATGTCGGCTTCTCGCTCATCGTGTCGCACTGCCAGCAGCTCAAGTACCTGAATGTGAAGGCGTGCAACCAGCTGACCACCACGGCGTTCAAGAATCTGGTGCGCGATAAGAAAGCCGCGCATCCGCTGAAAACTTTGGAGCTGGGGGCGTGCGCTGGTCAGCTCACCACCACGGCGTACGCGACTATCGTCAAGCAAAAGTTCCCGCGCTGCGTTGTCCACACTGCGTGAGTAAGTGAGGGGGCGAGTGAACAGGGGAAAGAACCCAAGACTCCTCTGCCTCTGGTCGGAGGGTAAAATGATAGATACCTTTGTATAATAAACGAATAGCGGCTCGCAGATCTTCTCACCAAGTGCTCCTTAGCGAGGAACCAGGTTGGGTCTCTGAAGCTTGCATGGAGATGGAGTTGGAGGATAAGACTTGGTTTGATGTCTCGAAATAGCTCTCGAACCAGAAGCGGCTTGTCTGGACTGCAATATGGATGGTTGGCTTCGATTTGATTGATCTGAGGCGGCGGTCGGACTGCTTTCTCTCCATTTCGATCCCAAAAAACGAGAGCGCGAGGACAATTATACACCTTGAGATCGTGGTTGTAGGGTTCTGGTATTTTGGTGAGGCTTGCTTGGTCTGCGTATGTGTGCCTTGGAGCCTTGGCTGCTTGTTTCTGGTCCATGTGTGGATGGAAATAGCGAAAACCGGCAAGGCTTGATCCAGGAGCGATTCATTTCGAGAAAAGAGCAAGCGTCACGTAGCTGAGCGTACTCGCTTTCAAGAGCTTCAGTGCCTGTGGTAGCTACTCTCAGAAGAAGACTCGTACTCACTCTCACTCGGACAAAGCAAGTCGTCCCAGTTTGTCAACGAGGTGAAAAGCGCTCAAGCTACTCCTGCTTTGCTCCACAATGTCGACTCGCATTCCAAACGTCAGCACCAGGATCGTGCCCAAGCAGATCGCGCTGCCAGAGACTGGAAGCTGCTTCGACACGACTGTGGTGGTCCCAAAGGTGAGCGCACTAAGCACGTTTTCAGGCTTGGGAGAGACTGTGGCTGGGTCGCTAACTTCGACATCTTGGGCCTTGTTCTCTTTCCCTTGATAGCGCCGAACGTCGAACGACAAGCATGATGAATCGGCCTACGGCGGCGCGTTCTCCATCACCAAGCCGACGAAGCCGTACACGGCGGACAACTTCCTGAGAAAGGGACAGGGATCTGGCGGTACTGCGGACTTGGAGAAGTCGATCAAAATGACCGCAGAGAAGAACGCCTCCAGTGTGTCGCCACGCTCGAAGCTCCAGCCAACCGCGTTCAAGGAGCGCGCCAACCCTCCAGACACATCATTCCGACGGTAAGATTCATATGAGGAAGTGAAAGTCAGCCCAACTCAAATATTAACGTATGCTCCAAACCTGGTAGATTTTACGAGCGCGGAGACTTGCCGATTCAGATCGACCACGGCGGAGTCCGGAATATGGTCGCCTGGAAAGTTGACATCACCAAGGTAGGCTGGCGTATGCTAACTTGCTACACGCGTGTTAGCTACATAGCCAGTTGATCTAACCTGAGCTCTTTCACACATGCGCAGCTGGACTTCCACCATTATCTACCTATTTTCTTTGACGGTCTTCGCGAGGTTGAGGAACCGTACGCGTTCTTGTCTGAGCAAGGCATCAAGGACATGTTGATCAACGCGAGCTCCAAAGTGCTGCCGGTTATCCCGCAGCTGATCATCCCGATCAAGAGTGAGAAAGCATTTGTACCTGGGTTTGATGCAGCACCTGGAGTCATCGTTTGCTGATTCACATCTACTATTTCTTGTCTACAGACGCGTTGAACACTCGGAGCGCCGGCATCATCGTCAAGACCTTGCACATCCTCCAGCTGATGGTCACGTGCGAGTCGGCCGCGCAGCCGGGCAACGGACCTGGCCTCATCGGCCAAGCGCTCGTGCCATACTACCGACAGATCCTGCCAGTCCTCAACATCTTCATTCGAAAGAACGGTACGGCGTAGCTTGCTTCAGTTCCATCCATTCGAGCTGCCGTGATCACGACCTAACTCTTCTCTTTGATAACTTACAGACAACCTTGGCGACTCGATCGACTACGGACAAAGGAAGCAGCTGAACCTGGGTGACCTGATCCAGCAGACACTCGAGATCATGGAGACGCACGGCGGCGACGACGCATTCATTAACATCAAGTACCTCATCCCAACGTACCAAAGCGTGTGCGTTGGCTGAAAAACGAGCATGCACATCTCCCATTCTTGATAACATCTCTCACACTCCACGATGGCAAACGATGCATTTTCACCACGATATGCATACAATTATGAAATGTCAAATCTTAAATATTGGCGCCATCCATTGTTGTTGATGGGATCATATCATTGCTCTTGAACGGATCCCAGTCGCTGAAGAACGTCGTGTGGACAGCGAGCCGGCAGACTTTGGCCGCATCTTGGCGGTCGTTGCCGCTGACGGCATCTGAGTCGAGACTCTTACTGGCTGAGAAGAGGAGGGATTGACAGTCGCGTTGCTGGGCTCTTGGTTCCCTAGGATTGCCATTCCACCGCTGTCGGACTTTAAGCCAAAACGATCTGCGTATGCACTAGGCTCGTTCGGATCTGAGCGTGATGTCCCGTGTGACCGCTCTCGCTCGCGCTCTTCGAGCCGCTTGGCTTTCCGCTCAAGCTCTTTGTTCTGCTTCTTCAGTCCATTGAGCTCCATCATGAGCGTGCCGTTCTGAAACGATAGCGCAGACACGAGCTTGTGCTTCTCCTTGTTCGCGATCTCCATCTGGTGCCGCAGGTGATGCTTGTTTTTCAGGAGAAATCCATTCTGCCGATGCAGCTCGGCTGTGATCTCCTCCGAGCTGTCGTCTTTCGCTTGCAGGATGTCCAGCTGTCGCGTCAGGCGCTTGTGGATCCGCACCACTTCGCCGACGATCGCACTCTTCTCCTGGACTGCGCTGAGCTTCACGAGCTCTCCCAGTTCTTCCTGCAGAACCACAATCGAGTGTCGGGTTTTCTCCAGCCGCCTCTGGGAAGTCATGACATCTTTCTCGTACTTCTTTGCTTTCGACGCGCTTTCGCTTCGGAGCCGGTCGCTCAAGTTGGCCTGGACGACAATGTCCTGGTTCGCCTCGTGGAGCTGGTTCATGTACTGCTGCATCTGCTCGATCTCGCGGTCTTTTGGCAGCAGCTGTTTCTGTAGGAGCTCAATCTGCGAACGATGGACGTTGTTCAAGCGCTGCAGGTTCTCATACGAGTGCTGCAGCTCGACGTACAGGCGAGTGGACTCCGCTTTCTCTTTTGTGGAGCACTCGACGTTTCTGTGCTCCTCGTGAAGCCGTTCTCTTAGATGAAAGATCTCATTCGCTTTTTCTTGATTTTCTGCACTGATCGCCTGGATTTCCTGGTCTTTCTCGTTGAGCGCGGTAAGCAGCATCTTGAGTTCTTGGTGCAGTCCAGCGACCTTTCCTTGGACATTCGTCATTTGGTTTGCAGCACGCGCTTTCTCCTCTTCAATGTTCGTCGACAACATCGCCATTTGCGCCAGCTGATCTTGGTCTTGCTGTCGCAGCACTTCGTGGAGCTGCTTTCTCGTAAGCTCCAGCTCAGACTGAAGAGAGCTCAGCGTAGACGAGTACTGTCGCTTCATGGACTCTATACGACTTTCGTAGTCCCGTCGGAGCTCAGCTTCTCTCTCTTCTGCAGCGAGTTTGTTGTCTTCGGCTTCCGACTCGGACGCAATTAACCGACGGCGCACTGAATCCAGCTCTGCTTGCAGCTTGTCGATGCTCTGCAAATACTGATCCTGCGCAATCCGTGCATCGCTCGACATCCCGTGTAAGCGCACATCACGCTCATGTGTGACACTGTGAAGTCGCGCATCCATCTCAGCCTGCAATCGCCGTCGCTTTTCTTCTGCTTCTTCCGCCACTGACTCAATTTCATTCTTCATCTTATCTTCGTATTTCTCTTTTTGCTCCGCAATTTGTCGAGTCAGCATTTCGTTCTCAAGTTTCAATTGTTGTAGCTCAGAGTCCAGCTCCATCATTCTTAGCTTCCGCAGATCAATTTTGCTTCGGTCGTACAAAGCGACTTCGTCGGCTTGTGAGATGCTGATGAAAGTGGTCGTTGTATCAACGTAGTCGTCATCGCTTATCGCAAGCCGCAACGCATCTGTTGCGGACGATCCAGCCTCATCTTCGTGGCGCAGCGAGCAAGCAAGAACCACGCCATTAGTCGCATTCGTCAGTACCGTGCGCATTTCTTTCACGAAAAACATGCCGCAAACAGGAGCCGTGTGCAGATCAACGCGCCTGATTTGTGGGAGAATGCGAATAACTTGATGCCCGTCTTGATTTCGTTTGCCGATCTTCCAGGTCAAAATGAGGACAGCACCGCTAGCTGTGCCAGCGAACAACAAGTTTGAGCACCCAACACCAAGAACTGTGACGTCGTGCGGTATACTCTCTCCAAGCTGAATCAGTGATCCTGGATTTCTGATCGCATCGCGAGTCAAATCGCCGTTGATCCACGCACGGATGTAACACGAAGGCGACTTCGCACTACGCTGACCACCAGAGCCGTTACCCGCTGCTTTCTCAACGACAAAGAGCACAAAATCGTGACTGTCCCGATCAAGCCTCCATGTTTTCAGCGACGAGATCGTGTGTCCCTTCGCTTGAACCCGGCAGCTGCTTTCGGTGGCAACGAAATCTTCGACCTCGCCGCCGCAATGTGATCGCAGTCTGCAATGTCGAAGTTCCCCTGATGCGTCGACGCCAAAGAAGCTGCTGTCATGGAGCGACCACATGAATGCTGATATCGAGTCGCGAAAGTCTCTGTACGTTCCAACCAATTGTGGCTCTCGTTGGTGGCGAGTGAACGAAAGGTAGACGTAGATCATCTTGTTGGCTGCATGCACACCGACAAACATGCTTCCTGTTTGGCTGTACTGGACGATGCTCATTTGCTTCTGCTGGATTTCAAATGCGAGACACAGCGCGTCTTGCAAGACAACGTAGATGTGTACCTTTGAGCTGAATGACACTAGCAGCTCGTGTCCTGATGGGTGGATATCGACGCACAGTGGATGTAGTTGATCTTCAAGGGCGTGAGAAACGAAACACTTGTGGCAATCCATGAGATTCCAAACATTGACCGCATAGTCTCCTGTTGGAAGAGTGCACAGCCCAGCGAAGCGAGGGCTTCTTGACGACACGCTCAGCCGCTCCATTGCTGATGATATCGGCGTTGGCGCAAGTGGAACGAGAGAGACAATCTACAAAGAGCAGAAACAAATGAGATTGCACATTAGAATGAATCACCACTCCGATAAGTATAATTCAGCACAGGAAGCTTAAAAGACTAACCTCATCATCACCACGTAGAAAACACAAATCGCTCAGGTCGTAGGAGCCGTAGTTGCTCTCGGTGCAGCAGAGTAATGTCGAAGCCGCCGGATCAGTAGCAACGCTCAAGATTGTTTGCCTTTATAAACAACACAGGCAACAAATTTAGCGTTAGTGGGTACGTCAGTGCGCGCTGAAAACATAGCTCCAACTTACGCTCCGCCGATGCGCATGCGGCGTTGCAGCTGCATCTCCTTCTCAGCACTCTTCATCATCTTCGAGCCGACGCGAACGATTGACACGAGGCCCTGACTCCCACCCAACACCACGCCTTCTCCGTTGCTCAACACGCTCATGCACGTCAGTTTGGCTTGGTTGTGGACACCTCGAATCGTCTGAATCAGCTCTGCGTTAACGATCAGCTGCACATCTCCATCTTCAAGCAGTGCCACTAAGCAGTCACCAGGCAGCCAGACATGGTCCACGTAATGAGCCACATGCTTCGACTTTGTCTCGTCGCCAGACTTGAAGCTACTAAACACTTTAAGCGTGTACTCGGACATGGTCCACAGACGGAGTAAGTTACCACCACTGGTCGAAATCTGCGCCATATCGATCGCGTTGAAGCGCACTCTTGTCACTTTGCAATGCACGTCTGTGACCGCGACTTGGCGACTGCGCACCCAGTCCCACACGACCAGCGTCCAGGTTGCGTTCGCGGCTTGGCAACAGACGAGCTTCCCATCGTGAGAAAGCGCGGTACCGCAGAAGCGTTCAGTCTCAAAGCTGAGGACGCCACGGAATGCGCCACGCGATTGCTTGCTGTCGTGCACCACTGTTTTGTTTCGAGAGCGAGAAGCTAGCGAGTTATCTTCCGCACGCTCACTCCCATTGTTCGCATGAGCGCCGCTGTGGTGGGAACTTGATCCGATGCTGTAAATGGAGACCGTCGCAGCACTGGATCCACCTCCCTCTCCATCATCTCGCACCGCTGCGCGACAGATCGAGAGGAACTGCTGCTTGCCGCAAATCGCCATCGCTGTGATCTCTCCGAGCGTACCACTACTACTGCCATTGCTTCCGCCGTTCGGGTGACTGCGCTGCTGCCCCGCGAGGAACGTGAGTTCCTGTTGCTGAATGTTCTGCAGCACCGCGTACTTGCCGACCGCGAACACGAGCTCGTACTTGTCTACGAATTGGACTGTGTCGTGGAAGGAAGTGTTGATACCGCTGCCGCTGATAGGTGTCAGCGCTTCTGGAGGTGGTGGCGGATGGTGGGTTGTTGTCGCATTCGGGTCTGCAAGCAAAGTCGTGCCGCCGCCACGGCTGCTGACACCACTCAGTGCAGCTGAATGCTGGTTCCTCCTCATCGCCATACTGCTCGCTGCCAACTTTGTCTCTTTGTTTCTCTGTCTCTGGGGCATATACCGCGTTCAATCCGCCATGTGTCTCATCCGTCGTGTTGCACTGCTGGCTGCATCTGCATGTTGCTCTTGAGGGAAATTGCGGAATTGCCTCTTCCGTTTAGAAACGGCAGGCACCCGTTTAGAAACAAGAGAGTGTTGGTCTTGGAAGCTAAAGCTTCCAAAAAACAGCTTTTCGCCATCAATTAGAAATAGAAACTCAAAATGATTTATTTCTAAATCAACCCATTATTTCTTGTGCTGCTCTTTCTTCATCATCAAAGGCGTGAGTGAGGCAGGCGGGCATGGCGGCCATCTTCGCGCACCTGCACTCGTCTCCGCTCGTGGTGCGGCGACGCCAGGGCTCCGAGTGGCGCAGCCTCAGCGCTTCCACCTCCTCCGCGGGCTCTTCCACTGATATTAGCAGCAGCAGTCGCGGCTACGGCAGCGGACTCGAAGCCGTGGAGATCATCGACGTCAAGGAAGAGCGCAAGCTGCTCGTGCAGTGCGTGCGTGAGTCCAAGAAGCGCATCGTGTGGCACAGCGAAGTGGCGGATCTGCATACTTTCCGCAAGGTACTCTCATTTGGCTGCCGCGCGCTGCACTTCTCTGGTCATGGCGTCCCGGGAAAAGTGATTTTCGAGGACAAGAAGTGCGAAGCGCAGTTCATCTCGCAGCAGGAGCTCAAGGACCTGCTGCTCGCTGGCGGCATGGAGAAGTTTCGCCCGCCGCTGATGCACAACTCCAGTGATAGTGACAGTGAGCCCTCTGTTGAGAGAGATGTGAGTGACAGTGACACAGACACTGACGGCGTGAGTGCGCATGAGGTCGAGAGAGGGTGGATTTCGTTGGACCAGATCCCACGACCGCAAGTGCCCGTGGAGCTCGTGTTTGTGAGCGCCTGTCATTCCGAGAGTGTCGCTGAAGCGTTTGTGAGTGTGGGCGTGCCGCACGTTGTCGTGGTCTCAAAAGAAGACAAGGTGCTCGACAAGAAAGCGATGGAGTTCTCCAAGGCGTTCTACACCGCACTGTTCGCAGGACACTCAGTTGCAAAGGCGTTCGAGATCGGCCAGGTTCAAGCTGACATCTCCATTACCAGCGACGCTGGTAACTCCAAGTTTAAGCTGCTGGGCAATGGCGATCACAGCGAAAAGCTCTTCCGGGGTGTCCCCGAAGGAAAATTCATTGAGAACTCGCTCCCACCTCCCGTGAACGAGTGCGATGCCGTCGCAGAAGTGTTTGTCGGTCGCTCGATCGAGGTGCACCATGTATACAAATCACTGGTCGAAGGCGCAAGGTTGGTGAGCATCACGGGCGAGCGAGGTATCGGGAAGACTGAAATCGCGCTGCAGTGTGCGCAGTACGCCACAGAGCGCCATTTGTTCAGGCACATTTTCTTTCTGAGGCTCGAGAACGAAGATTCAGGCGTAGCAGTTGCCGAACAGAGCTCAAACGACTCCGTCATTCTTGTGAGAAAGTTTGCCAAGAGCCTTGGGGTCAAGGCTGAGGACGTGGACGAGCTGGCGAACCAGGTGCGGTTGAAGTGCACGGAGGGGACCTACCTGCTGATCCTCGATGGGTGCAACCGGAAAACCCGGCAAGACCTGAAGTTCCGGTCTGTCGTCTCGCTACTGCTGCGTCGCGTGAGCTCTCTGTCGCTGCTGCTTACTGGAGACGGCAAGCTTGGTGCGATGGATGGCGTCGGTGAGAAAATCGTCACTGTCGACCGCCTCCCGCCATCCGACGCTGCGCTTCTGTTCACTCTTCGCGCACCACGCAAGATCAAGGCGCACGAGATGGGCGGAAGTCCCGATCTGGCAGCATTCGGTGAACATCCTGTTGTTCGAAGTTTGATGGGGCACCCGAGGACGATCTGTGCTGTAAGTTTGTGTGAACTTTTACTTATCGCTCTTGTGATGTTTGGGAGTGTCTTAGCGCCTGTTTGTCTGTGTGTGTTGTGTGTGCACCAGGTTTCTCAATTTCTCGAGAGCAAAGATATGGAACTTGACCAGCACGAGTTCCTCAATTACATCATCCCGTCAGTGAACGCGGGATTGAGTGTGAAGAAGTACGACCAAACGATTGGCTGCTTCCCTTCTTTCATCCAGGAAACGATCGAGTCAAGCCATGCAGCTCAAGCGTCTGCGCACCAGCATCACATGCATCACCACCACAACCATCACCATCACAATCATCAGCAGTCGTGGGACGGAAACAGAGGTGGCATGGATGATGTTACGCGACGAATGAAGCCCGCGGCATCTCAGGGTGACGTATTGTCGAAGGCATCTCTCGATCATTCGCAAAGTGAACGAAGCGCGAGTCAATTCTATCGAGATGGAGCGGAGAGACCACACCCGGGGCTTCTTGCATCACACAGCGAGTCAGATCTGATAGGATCCATGTCAGCAACGTCACAGCGCCAGATGTGCATCTTGAAGATTGCGGATCACGTGAAGTGGGCGATCCCAAATGAAGAAGGACGGCTGGTATGGGCACACGCGGCTGTTGCGAACGCTGGAGTACCTGACGACGAGTACACCGCTGCTGCTGTGCACCAGTTGCTAGCTCTACACCAGATGCCGCTGGATTGGATCGCTCCCCACATCAGCAGGTACTTTGCGACACAGTTGAAGCACGACGCTGTGAAACGACCATTGTCCCTTCGGAGTATCGACTTTCTCTTCAAGAGCACTTTGGTGTGGGGCGGCACAGCCCCAGCTCAGCAGAACGGCTACGTCAGTTTGGAGATGTTTGCGGTGTTCTGGCAGTGGTTCGATCCACTGACAGAGTGCATTCTGTATTCCCACCTGTGGTCATACACCCAGCCGCGCCTTCTTCACGGATTCCTGTCGAAAGGTGCGTGCGTCAATATGCTACAGCGCGCGCCTCCAGGAACATTTTTGCTGCGGTTTAGCGAGACGCGACTCCGTTGCTTCGTGATCGCATATGTCCACGACGACGGGTGCGTTCAGTTCGTCCCAGTGACGCGCAAGCAGGAAGGCGGTTGGTATGTTGCGCTCCAGGAAGACAATAGCGATGTGACGTTCCCAACGATCCAGGACCTGATTCTCAGCGTGAACGTGCTCAAGTACCTGTTCCCCCAGACGCCAAAAGAAATCGCTTTTCAAATTCATATCTAGCAAGGAAGCAAAATTGTGTGAATGAAGCGTTAAAGTGAGAGCAAATGCAAGGCAAAGATCGATCAATCGCTGACATCATCACCGACAGCAGAAGCCCTACGCACTCTTGGCGCAGCGAAAGCCAATTTGCGACGACCTGTCGTAGCTCTCGCTCATCATGAGGAACCGGTTGTGCTGGTTCGCGGCGAGCGCTTGAGGGAAGTACCAGTTTGGATCGCTCAGCGTCGACGCCACAGGCTGGTAGAAGCTCCCACCTCGAAGCAGTTGCCCACAGGTGTGCTCGTCACAGAACTGGTCCGTCATCTGCCAGACGTATCCGACCAGATCTTCGACACCGAAAGCTTTCGAGCGAGACGCTCCATGGGATCCGACGGCGTCAGGCGCAGGTGGGTTCTTGGACCGCGAGACTTTGTGCAGCTTTGCCTCACCACCATTCTCAAAGTCGTTTCCCCACGGGTACAAATCGTACTTGTCTCCGTTCGAAGCCACGTACTGCCACTCCCAGTCGTGCGGGAGGCGCTTGCCGTAAAATCGTGCAAACGTGTCAGCATCTTCGCGGGATACGTACACAACAGGGCTGCGCTCAAGCTTCTTTGGCACTCGCCAGTCCTTGAGCGGATTAAATTCCCCTGATTTAGAGTCGACGCGGTTTTCCCAGTGGTTCAAGAACTGCTCCAACGCCGCTGGCTCGTACTTGCTGGACGCAAGGAAGCGAGCGTACTCGGCGTTTGTCACGGGGTACTTGTCGATCTGAAAGTCTTGAATCGTGAGGCGCACCGAGTGGTTGTTCCAAGGTCTGTGCTCCCACGGAAACTGCACCCCGGTCCCAAACTCGGGCCACGTCGGGGTCCACGTGATAACAGGCTCGATCTGCACACCGCTCACGTTGAACCACCAGCTATTGAAGCCACGGATCCGGATCATATCATCAAGCGCAGCGCCAGTACCATCAACAGCAGCGTTAGCATTATTGATGTCAATGAAATTGTCAATCTGAGGGGTTGCGGATTTGTCGCTGTCGATCAGTTTCTGCTTCAGCAGCGGTCGCTTCATGGAGAAATCTGCCAGTCGAGTCGATGTCATGACATTCATCTTCTCCAGAAACGCGTCGAGTCTGTCGACAGCTTTCCCATCTTTCGCAGCGACAAAGATTGCGCCAAAGCCGTAGGGTTCAAGCTTAATCTGCACGAACCGAGAGGCCGAAAATACTGCTGCTGAGGCATCGGCATCGGTATCTTGCTCCTTCTGCTGCTTGAGCTCTTCGCCATGGTACACGTCGTACACTCTGGTGCCGCTCTTGGACTGCTCCGAACTCAGAGGAAGCCGGAAAGTTGTCTCCTGATCGGACGAAGAGATCACAGTGTAGAACCACCCGCCCTGCTCCACAGCAGGGAACTCACTGGCGTACACCTTCTCACTTCGAGACCCGAAAGCGTAGGGTCTCCAGTGCACGCTCGTGGTCGCGAACGAGAACTTGCGCAGGATCGTGAAGATTCGCTTCGCCGCCTCGTCTTCGCGCTCAGTCATCGCGTTCCAGATACCCCAGACGTTCTCCCAGAGCACGTAGCCGATGCCGTTGAAGAAAGCCGCTTGGAGCTCGACCATCTTGTTCTGCGACCAGCGCGCACAGATCTGCACCATGTGTCGCGGCTCAAGGAACTTGGCGCGCGAGACAGGTGGGAAGTTGACATAGCCCAATAAGTACCCCCAGCTGATCGGGTTGTTGCTGAGGTCAGCGGTGGGGATACCACCCTCTGGGGTCGCGACGAGCGGGTTGCTGCAGTTGTAGAACGACTTGGGTACGCCGTACATGGTGTCCCCATTGAATCCGTCGGCCTGGAGCTCTGATACGATTCGGTTGAGCATGAGGATGTCCGCGTTGTACATGCGCACTGTACTCTCAAGTCCTCGCTCGTCGCGAGTGGCCGTGTCCCACGGGTTGTACGTGATGATCACCCGGATGCCGCGCTTCTGGAACTGGGCCACAAGTGTCTTGACTCCGACCATCCCGCCTGGGAGCGTGCGAATGAGATCCCACTGGTTACGGTTGTCGATGCCGATGTTCGGGTACGAGGACCAGATGAGCACGCTGTCGATCTTCCCTACGCGAGCCTCCATCGCGTCCACGTACTTGTCGACCGTGTACTCGCCTTTCTCGCGGTCGTAGATGGCTCGGTCGTTGAGCATGAGCAGCACTTGCACAAAGTTGGTCTGTGTCCACTGTGCCTTCGGAATATTGTACACGTCGCACGCGTCCTTCCCATCATACCGATTCGCGCGCAGCTCCATGCGCTTCCATCCTTCCCAGTCTTGACGCCACGAGTCGAAATTTTCTTTCTCAGCGGGGCCATCGATCACTTCGTAGCCGTCCGGCTGGGCATCCCACGCGCCAACAAGGAACCACGACGTGCAGCTCGCCGCCGCCACTAGCGCTGAAAAGACAAGCGCACGCATTGGAGGGAGTGTGGCGACCACGGAGTGTTGTGACTGGCGCTCAGTCTGGTGTAGTGCGAATTGCGTTGTGAACAGCGCTTTTCGGCGCTTTTTGCAAACAACGCGATCTTTTGATCTGATTTTGCAGCACCTCCCCTACCCCTTCCGTGTCAAAAAGAACTGCTTTAGTATCACGGGTCGTGTGTTGCTGGATGCATTTGGTGTCACGCGTGCGCAACACCACGCCAGTGACAATATGAATTGTCACCGGCGTGGCGTTGACTCAATGCCATGGCCCTTGCAGAAAAGCACGGTGAACAATTCCTGCATATTTATTCGACATGCCAACTATAGCTTTATGCGTGTCCAAGCGCAACATCAATTTCTGGGTCAGTGCTCCACACTACCACATTGTCATGTAGACCATCATGTGGAGCGATCTATCTGAACAGTCGCAACGGCTTCATTGCAGTTCTTGTGTACATAAACTGTGCCGTACCCAACAAACACATCAGAAAAAAATCCCACATATTCTGCTACTTCAGGGTCATCAGCGTGAATCCTGAAGTAACTGTTGATTGTCGATTCCTCTGGAGGCGTACTTTGTAGGGCTGTTGATCCACTGGTGTGGTCAGCCAAAGGCCACAGAGAACGAACAAAGAGCTCCGAGCCGTGCGTGTCCCCCAAACAGGTGCGTCCGACCGCTCGCGTGCGTGCGTCCGTCCGCCTGCATGACACAGCCCAGCAGCGTGTGGATCCTGTAGAGACGCGCAGAGCCACCATCATAGTGGTGTCATCACCACAGACAGAGAGAAAGAGAGTGAGGGGTTCATCTGCTCTTCGCGAAAGAGCGTGACTCTTCCTGATCGCATCATGACCCCCAAGACCTCCCCCCCTCCCCCCTCCCTTCCTCTCTGATGGCCCTGTGTCTGTATGACTGCGGGTTTGTGCTATCTGCTTTGTGGGTGGAGTGGCTCTCATGGCGCTTTGCCTCTGCTACGCTGCTGTATGTGGTTGTGTGTGCGCTGTGTCGTGCTGTGCTATTTGCAAATGCGTGCTTTGCTCTGACGCCCATGTGCTCTGCTCTGTGTGTGGTGACAGACACGCTCGCTCACAACATAGACGCACAGAAGCGCAAACCCTCTCAAGCTACTCGCTCGATAGCGTGACGAGTGTCGGTTGGTTGGTCGGTTGGTTTGCTCCTGGTTCTAGGTGCAGCTGACGAACTAACTCCTTCGCCGCGTAGTCGAGTGAGTGAGTGTGGACCTCCCCTGCGAACATGGGTATGGCGTGCGACGCGGACGCGCGAGGCGCGGTCGGCGGTATCAGCAGCAGTAATCCAAGCGAGATTTATCCAGACACCAGCAATGGCGGCGGTGGCGCTCTGTTCGTCGTGCCTGCTCTTGCCTCAGTACCGTCCAAGCTGTCAGCTATGGACACTTTCCAAGGACCTCAAGTCCCACCAGCAGCTCCGAGCACGGTCGGCATGAACGCGGAGGAGACCGCCATGATCCTCGCGAGCCTGAGCAAGGGCAAGTTTGGCCCCGTGGCGTTCACGTCGGGGGACTCGGACCCGGACGACGCCAAGCACAGCGACATGGAGGACATCTCAGGCGACGAGCATGACTACGAGGACGACGACGACCTGGAGGACGGTGGAAGCAGCCGTGTGCAGCGCGTGCAACAGATCAACTTTGACGGCCCCGTGGGCAGCAAGCTGGACTTCATGGACGATGCCGGCTTCAGCCACCGGTTCCGCAACGAGAGTAACCGCGTGAAGAGCCTGGTGACCAAGCACATCTCGATCGATGAGCTGCGCGCGCACTTTGACCGCCCGATCATCGATGTGGCGAAGGACTTTGGCATTTGCATCACGCTCATGAAGAAGATCTGCCGCCGCAATGGCATTAAGCGCTGGCCGCACCGCCAGATCCGCTCGCTCTCGAAGAGCATCGCGTCCATGGAGGCGGCGATGCTGAGCGCGCACGGCGGTGAGCGCGAGAAGTACCGCGACCAGATCATGAACCTCAAGATGAAGCGCGAGTGCGTAATCGCGGACCCGAACAAGGAGAACGCGATGCGTCCCAAGACGCCGACCAAGGACGGGAATGGTAGTGTCAGCAGTAGCGGTGCGTCGCCAGCAGCGGCGGCAGCTCGGGTTCACCACCAGGGACCCAAGCTGTCGCCTCGCACGAGTCAGTCGCAATATGTTGCCAATGGTGGTCACTATGTGACCCCAGGTGTTGATGCCAGTGCCCACGTCGCCATCAAGGCGGAAGCTGGCAACAACCAGACCCTCAACAGTGTCCACCACCACCACCTCCAGTCTCTGAATGGTGGCAATGGTGCCACTGGCAACAACGGCAGCTCGTCGTCGTTGTCGTCGCACTCCAAGGGCGGACGCTGGACGAGCGAGGAGCACGCGGCGTTCCTCGAGGGCATCCGGCTGTACGGCAAGGACTGGCGGCGCGTGGCGCAGGTGGTGATGACGCGCAGCGCGGTGCAGACGCGGACCCACGCCCAAAAGTATTTATTGAAATTTGCTGGGCGGTTCCCGTTCGACGCCGACGGGGTCCTCAAGGACAAGCAGCATGCGGACGACCACAACGTGGAGCACCACAGTCAGCATCACTCTGGTTCGGGGATGGCGATGGACATGGAGATGGCGAGTCCGGATGATAGCAGCAGCACCAGCAGCAGCAATGGCAGCGCGTCGTACCCTCAGCACCAGCTTCTGAGCCACCACAGCATGATGACGCCCGCGAGCGAGGACACCATGTCGCGCGCATCCTGGAGCTCGGAGGAGACGTCCGTGAAGCAGCAACAGCTGCAGTCGCCGCCGCACCAGGTGGCCCGCGCGGTGGAGGCCATGGCGATGATCCTGAACAGCCCAGACTCGGTCTCGTCGTCGCCGAACCAGCTTCCGAGACAGGCGTTCGCCAAGGACGACAACGTGCCAATGTACAGCCCCATGGGCTCGTCGTCGGCGATGGGACGAGCGCTCCCGTCCCTCGCGATCCCAGCGATCAAGACGGAAGAGCAGCAGGCAATGGTGGAGAAAGCCGAGTCACCGCCTGTGACGCCCATGACCCCATAGCACAGTCCGAGAAAAGAAGAGAGAAGAAAGAGAGAAGCAGGTAGGTAGATAGTAGAAGGGAAAAGATTAGGAAGGAAGACGGACGAACGGACGGAGCGCAATTTTGAAGCAGATCGTTGTCGAGAGCTAGCAGCCTGTCGCGCCAGACAGCCAAGCTAGGTCACCCCACCCTGCTCCATGGTGGTGAGTGAGTGAGTGTATTGCTGGCACTGGTGCTGTTGCTGATGGGCAGCTCTCTCCAGTGAAGAGTTTCTGCGGCGAGTAGTTAGATTTCGATAGTGTAGACCAAATAGAACCAACACCTGTGCATGACGGATGAGAGAGCGCTTGTGGTGGCGGTGGTGATTCATACAGATAGGAACAAATCGATCCAACCTGCCGATACCGACTGGAAGAGACCCATTCTGGTGGTATGCTGATGGGGAGTATGCTGCCACATGCACGCATATCAGACGGCCTGGCGGGGTCGACAAGCTCATACGCATTTATTTGACTCGCTCTCTCATGTGAAGAAAGTGGTGGTAATCGGATTGGGAACGCGTTCGTACTCTTTACTCAATTTTTTCTTTCATTTTCTTGTTTTTTGCGTTTAAAATGCTGCTGTCCGCTGGAGGAAAATGGAGGAATGACACGTGGAGACGACGTCAACGTGGGCGAATGGAGATTGGGAAGTGAGGACCGAAGGTGGAGAATGGAGTAGACACACAATAGGAAGGCACTCGGCTCAGCGCCGCTCTCTAGACGCGCTTTTCCAACTGCTGCATATTTATTCACACGCTCCTCCTCTCTTCTGTCTGTCTCTCTCTCTCACTTCTCTCATGCGCTCGATCGCTTTCTCTCTTGTCTCTCGCGTGGTTCTCGATATTCAGGCACCGCCAGCAGCAGAAGACTCGATGCACTCTGATCACTCGCCCGCTCTTCATCTTCTTCGTATTGTTTACTGCTGCTTGGCCTCGACCTCCTTGACGAGCTGCGCGAGCTCCTCTGGGTTGTAGAGCAAAAAGTACTTCTCGATGGACGGCACGTAGTGGACCTTGCCCTTAGCGAGGTTGAACCAGAACACGTACGACGAGTCGTTGTGCGAGACGCCCACGGGGCGCACATCGTGGAACGATGGCACGAGGATCGGGTCGTCCTTCGAGTTGCCCTGGTTCTCGTCCGTGTCGAGCGGGTCGCGGTTGAAGAGCGTCACGCCGACCTTCTCCTGCTCGATCTCGTCGCGCTGACGTCCCACGGCGTGCTCGTCGATGTTCGGGATGCCGGACGCGAAGCTACGCGAGGCGACGGACACGGCGGCCGAGCGGCGGAGAGGGGCGATGGCGCGGGTCAGGAGGCTCATGCTGGTGGTGGCTTGGGAGCTAGCTGCTGGGGGGAGATTGGTCGGCAAAGCGGAACTGACGGGAGCCCTTCGTTCTGCGGTTTGTGGGCGGTGGCCCGCTGCGTTTCTGAGCGGCGGCGGCTGAAGGGGTTAGAAACGGCTTTGGGGAATAGAAATAGAAATGGATATAGAAATTGTGATGACTGACCTACCAAAACCCTCGGAATTGGGAGTTTGGGGTGTTGGGGAAACGGATGGTAGAAATAGAAATGGATATTTCTAAATGAGGTCAGGCGGAGTTGGAAAGAAAGGTTCACATAGACACAAGCCACGTATGTGATGAGCCGATTTTGCATCTCACGTGAAAGACTCAAAGGCGGCGTCTTCAATGACGTTGATACTCAACGTCAGCCTCACAAGTGAGCGAACACGTCAGTCGTAACGCAATTGCATCCAAAACTTGGCAACTGAAGCAGTCAGAAGGTGCACGAATAAAACGCATGGATAAAAACAGCAAAACGTGGCATGCGAAAATACAGTATCTATCAATCAAATCGCGAAAATATAAATAAATAGAGGTTTTATGCTAACCTGCGGATGAAGAGACGCATCACTACCACTTGCCATCAATAATCGCCACCACAAAAACCTCGCTTGAGCAGAGCGAGCTGTGCCTGTCCACTTGTCCAGATCTCGCTAAAGAAAACAGCCACCCTACGCAGCTAAACAACATAAATCAATCGGTCGCGAAGTTGACTGCAAAATGCTTTGTGTCTTCAGTTTCAACCTGTTAGTACGTCACTCGTCATAACGCAATCGCATCCAGGGCTGAGTTACGTGCAGACAGATAGAGACACTTTGCACAAAGCTATACGTATGGTTTTTGTGTTTGGGCTTGCGATGGCCATGTTGCTCTTGGAAATTTTTGGAGAGTGGAGATGTGAAAGATAGGTCATTGAGGAAACAATTGCCCAGAAGTCGCCTTTTTCAATACAAAAGAATAAATTAACTGTAAATCCCCCAGTTTGCTAAATTACTCTCTCCAATTTAAATTATGAACGATATGCATACAGAAAATTATAACCAGAGCTCTTCATCTGTATAATATATTGTATAGGTTGTAAGCGATTGGGTTAAGGGGGATTAAATATACCGAAATGTTCATACTAATCTGATAGAAATGTGATTCTCCAGTATAAAACTCATACTTATTATTGGAGGTTTTATACTGGAAAATCATTTTCAATCTGATTAGTATAAAATCCCCTTTTTGAGAAATGGGGGATATCTCGTTTTTGCTCCACCAATCTCACAACTGTACCTTAAATAAGTATGTGTGTAGTTTCTTAAATCATTATTCAGATAACTTAAAGTAGTGGGCTTTATTATTTCGGTTGAAGACACGGTATATTTCGAGAAAAATCTCTATACCTAGTTACCAAAACAAAATGCTCCATCTAGAAAATTACGCAAAATGAATGAAAACGCATCAAATGCTTCTGTTCGATACCTTTCTGTAAATCTGCATTATTCCCCCTACATGCATTTGGAAGGCATACTAGCACTAAATCAAAAATACGCCGTTAATAATTATCGCAATATTTGACATGCGAAAATACAAGTTATCGATCAAAAGAATCACAAAAATATACATAAATAGAGGTTTCAAAACATTTCTGCTCTGCTCCCGAGCTGTTGTTCCAGGCGCTCTTCCTTCGCTTCGTGAGCGGTAGCTATCGTCCAGGTGGCTGACGAAGGTCGTTGCCGCGCACCACAGCACTACTACCAATCACCATCATGGGAGCACAGCTTGAGAAATGCAGGGCATGCCTGTCCGCTCGTCCAAAACCTCGCCAAACGACATCGCCAGGACAACAGAATCAATTGATGACGAAGTGCATTGTGTTGGTTACTGTATCGTGATTTACTTTGCTCGGATGTTTGAGTCGAGAACGACATCAGATTCGAATATCACCAGTGTTTCAAGGCTCGCAAACTGTGGACTTGGTCTTGACCTTTCATCCTTCGTTTGGGACTTCTTAAAAGAGCTGCATAATTTATAGCTGAGCAATGTAACACATCTGATCAACAACGTAACGCAATCCTAATTTATTGATCTGTAACGTAACACGTTTTGCAAATCGCATGTTGTGATCACGTCACGATGACCTGCATCGTGTTCTGTGGGTACAGCACGCGCTCCGAAGAGATCCGCTGCTGCTGGCCGCGCAAGTAGAAGTTCGGGAAGCGCAAGCGGCCGACACGTGTCGAAATCAATCTTTTGTGCGTCGAGAATGTTCGTGTCGAACTGCTGCTGCTACTGTCGTCTCCCTCTCGCAGCTGGAAGCGCTCGTGCTGCTTGCCCAGCAAGATCCAGTCTCCCTCGCTGCTCTCGTCCAGGCAGAGCAGCACATGCGCGTCTTCCTCCTGCTTCTCCTCAGCTTCAGGTTGCTGCTGGTCTTGGGCTGCTGTTACGCCAAGCTTCTTATGCTGGCTAGCGCCAAACTCCCGCACCACGACGTGGAACGTGATCTCCTCGCCGACTGCAAATTCAAACGGACCCTTGAGAATCTCTTTGCTCCTAGCCTTGACCTTGGGTTCCACGTCGATGCGATAATGAGCGCCCCGCACTTCATCGAACGGAATGCGCACGAGGAAAGAACTTTGCCAGCACACTGGCGCTTCACTTTGCTGCTGCAGCTCCACATCGCTCGCTCGACCTTCGATGACACACACAGCCGAGTCGTACTGAAGATTCAGATACAACCGAGCCTCGTCCGGGAAGTCAATTCCACTCATTAAATCATCAGCGCACGTCAACGTAAAAGCGAGATGCACAGTCTCTTCTGGTTGCAGCTTGGAGTTGCGCAAGCGTGCATTCGGGTCTTGTGCTATCGTGAAACTGCCAACGCCACTGGGTGCATCACTGTCGGTAGCGTTGCTGCAGTCCAACCTGTAGTCACGCAGTACCAGTCCACACTCGCTGTTGCAAGTAAGTGAGATCGCGGCAATGATCCGTGAGCCCACTCGCTTGAGACGCACACGCTCTTCCAGCGGACGCAGGATCTGGAAAGCAGCCTCCGCGCGACGAAGCGCGATGCTCGTGTCTGTTAGTGTAACGTGCTGATACCGTAGACTCACAGTCACCATGCTCATCAAGAGGTTCTCAACAGCTGAATCGGTGTCACCCACGCGAAGCCATACATTGTACACGAGCGAGTCCCCAGGCGACAACGCAAAAATACTCAATAGCAGCTTCTCTTTGCCCTCTATGCTCTCAGGGTCTATTTGCAGCTGCTGCTTGGGAGCCATTGAAGAAGAAGTGGATGTCTGGAGCTCGGCTCGCAAGAACTGCAGGATCGTAGAAGCATCTTCCTCTGCAGCAGCTGAAGTAATCTCGAGCACTCCGTCAGCGATGCGGTCGCTTTGCGCATGTATCCTGATGCTGATCTGCTCTACTGACTGTGGAGTCAGCAGCGGAGGACCCTCAATAACGATGCGAAGCGTGCTCTCACGACAAGGAATCTCGAAAGCCACGAGTTCAAGCTCAGACCCAGATAGCAGGCTGAACGTGTTGCCTGCGAGAACGCAGTCCACACCACTGCAGACGTAGTTGCCTACGTCCAATTCGCTCTGGAGGAACACTAGGTTCACATTCGCTTTTTCGTACAGGTACACGTTGCTCTCTTCCAGGACTAGCACGTCCTCGTCTTCATCTTCATTTTCGTCAGTGCGATAGAGAGGCGAACCTGCAGCTTCGCTCTTGCCGTTCTGCTCGTCTTCATCGCAAACTGTGATGTCGATGTCCAAGAACTCCATTTCGTTTGGACCTGTCGTTGTCAGGCCGCGTTGTGACGCCTCGTTCGGATTGTCGCTTGCTTCTGCCTTAAGTATCGCCTCATGAGCTGCTACGTCCGCTGTTTGCCCAGTACCACTGACTTCCTGCGCAGAGGCTGTCCTGGGGCTTTCGTCTTCCAGGACGAGGCTGTGGAGGCGAGGAAGCTCGGTCAGAGTGCTGGAGATGGAGGACGACCGCTTCTTTGGTGACGCAGCCTGGATGCTATTGATCTGGTCGTCACCTTCGTCTGAACTTGAGTTTGCTGCTCGCCTTGAGAAGCGAACCTGCAGCTTCTCAATGTGGATCCCAGCGGGGAAGCAGTTCGTGACGCTCAGCATGACACGCACCTCTCCGTAGTCCAGATCACTGCCTGGTGTTTGCATGGTCTCTAGATCTACTGACGGCTTCACCAGCTCGCCCATTCGGAGCTTCGCTGCTGAGTCCTTCTGATCCAGACTCTGTACGAGCGTGTGCATCATTTTTTCAAGGTAGTCGCGACCGATCTCCGCTTTCGCTTCCTGCGTGATCGACAGCATACTAAAGCACGCGGCGACCGCTTCAGCGGTGCGTCCAAGCTCGAGCTCCGAGCTGCAGATGTTGCGCACACAGTCGCCCACGAGGTTCCACCACTTGTCCTCTTCGCACTGGCGCGAGTGTGAGCGGAAGAGCCGCGACGCGCTCTCGAACTCGCGATGGCGAAAGTGGTAGCGCGCGCACTCGCCGCCCAGGAAGACCGCGAAGCGATGGCGGCCTGCGCGCGAGAAGTGGAGCGACGCTAAGTGAGACATCTCCCAGACGCAGCGCTCAAAGCTTTCGCCCAAGCGGGAAGATGAGAACATCCTCTGAAGCCATTCGTACCACGCTCGCGGGTTCTCTGATACCAAAGTATCACCATCAAGTGAGTCGTCATGCCCACAAACATCTTCATGAGAAAGAGGCAATGAGAGTCGACTCGCAGCACCACTTTTCGAGCGCGAGAACAGTGTGAGTGTGCGCCGCGCGAGGTAGAGAATGTCCCCCAGATGGCGCGACATAACCTCTGGGCTGGTCGCCTGCGCGACTTGGCTCGGCACACTCGCAGAGGAGATCTGGTAGTCGTGTCCGTTCCAGGACAACTCGCAGGCGTACGCGATCTCCAGACATGCGCCGACAGCCCACTGGTACGGCTGGTGGCGCTCAATCATTCGGGACTCGGATGTGCTCAGCTGCTTCAGACTTTCAAAGAATGACGAGATGAACGACGTCGCACGCTGGATGAGCTGTGGGAAGTTGCCCATGAGGTACAGCGTGCGGATCTGGCGGCAGAAGCAGTGCAGCTGGATCACGCGCGTGGACGCTCGGTTCTTGGCGATCTGCTGCTGCGTCGTTGGTAGATCTACTGCGAGCTGCAAAGATGGACATTTCAACGCATTCGTGACTCAGTCTGGCAACAACACACACAGTGAATCGCAGCGTAACGACAACAGCAGCACAAGACGCACCGGCGCTGTCGTGAAGATCGCGTCGTTTGCCCTGAAAGAAATCTTGACCTCGTCCTGGAAAGACCGCTTCTCGTTCTTGCTCAGGTTCATGAAAATCGCATCCAACTCATCCAGCTGCTCACAACAGAATAGTAACCATGTTAGAGCTCTGCAGAATACTTCAATAGCCACGCTTAATAGACGAGTCAGATCTGACAGGAGAATACGACGTACGTGGCGAATGGCGTCGTCGAGCAGGTACGTTTGCTGGTACATGAGCGCCAGTCGCTCCTTCGCAAGGAAGAACGCACCAAAGTCCCACCCCGCAGCGTTCATATTTCTCTACAATAGACAAGGCCATCCAAACATTAGTATCAGCAATTTGTCACATGATACCAAAACTTTTGCTCTTGATACTTGGTAGCAGCTCCGTTGATACCTTTGCGTCCAACACGCGCACTTCTTCCTCGTACTGATAGCACTTGATCTGGAAGGCGTCCATGATACAGTGGCGCAGTCGTAGCAGCAGCTCAGACCACTGCGACTCGTGCTGCTGGTGCTGCCCTGGCGCACCGCCGACGATGCTGTTGCCTTCCAGGATCTCGATCTTGCAGATACGCTCGCTTGCGCTGAACGCGCTGCTGCCACTGCCGCTGCTACCCAATGAGCTGCTGTTGTTGATACTATTGCCGCTGATACTAGTACCAGCGCCAAGTATCGTACTGCTGGTACTCGGCCGCTTGTGCGCAAAGTCGGCGCGGATCTTGTCAAAGATCTTCTTGTAGATCGAGTTGCTGCTGTTCGCGCCGCTGCGGCTGCTGCTGCTGCTCTTCGCACGCGTGCCCAGTGGCACGTAGAGTACCATCCACTCGACTTTGGCGGCGTTCATGCGCTCGACCCACACCGCGAGTCGCTGCTTGACGCTCGCGCGGTAGTAGTCCATGTCCTCGCAGTTGACGAGGTACACACACACGAGCGGCAGCGCCGTGGTCGCGTCGAGCTCGCTCTGCGCCACGAACGTGAGCGGCAGCTTGTCAATGAACTTGGTCGCGCCCACGAGGTTCTTCCACTCGATGCAGCGCAGCGGCAGCCGTTGCGAGAGCGACGCCGCCACGAATGGCCACGACCCGCCCTCGTCGTGGTAGCCCACCTTGAGCTCTGCAGTCACGGAAGAAAGAAGAAGGGGGCGTGTGAATGAGAGCATGGATATGGAGCCAATGAGGGGTATAATAGAATGAGAAGAAGCAGAGAACACGAGCGTGCGCGTGCATTGACCGTAATGCGCACCTGGCGTCAGCAGGTCCTGCGTGAAGTGCGGCGAGATCGTCGCGTAGAGCGACGTCATTTGGAATCGGTGTCTGCTGGAATTGAATCGAATACGTTGAGAATACACTGGTTGAAGCACTGCAGTCACATAATAAATGCTCTGCAGGCGATAAATGCATTCATTTTGTGATTATATGTGGACCACCTCGATTCGTGGGCGTTTGTGGGGCGAGCCTTTCCGCTTGTGTTGCTTCCTTCACAGATCCATTCCATTCGAGCGGCTACAACCCAAGCACAACCGCAAAGTTCATGGAGCGCGATGGCGAGAACGGCGCGGGCGTGGACCCGCAGGCGTCGGCGCAATTTGAGGAGCTGTACAAGCAGCTGAGTGTGCGCGAGGAGCTCCGCGCGCAGAACGCGCTCGAGGTAGTCGTTCCTTTGCGCGCGCAGATCGCGTCTGGCGTCGTGAAGCTCAAGTCGGACATCAAGAAGTCGTCCGCATTCGTCAAGAAGCTCAAGATGCTCACGGAAAACAACGCCGAGTCCGTCATGAAGGACATCGTCGAGCTCAACCTCACGCGGTACGTGAGCGAGTGCGTGTCGTCGATCGCGGAGGCACCGCTGAAGCTTGCAGACCTACACGCGGCGGTCAAAGTGGCGTCGCTCCTGCACCAGCGCTACGAAGACTTCACAGCCACGATGGTGCAGACGCTCGTCGCGGTGTTTGACGCGTCGTACGGTACCGATGACAAGGCGAAGATCGTGAAGCGCCGCATCATCCTGCGTCTGCTGAGCGAGCTCTATCTCGCCGGGGTGTACGACGACGCGAATGTGATCGTCGCAATCATCCAGCGGGTCGCTCGACGGGAAGGGGGAGCGCCGAGCAAGTCGCGTCAGAAAGGCAACATGAGTATGGGCAGTGCAGGCGCTGGTTCCGGCTCGTCTGCGCAGCTGGAAGTGCCGCTGCTGGTGAGCTTTGCGAAAGCGGTTGGCGTCGAGTTCCTTGGTGTGTGTCCGAAGAAGTTCAAGGACCTGGAGACGCAGCTCGGCGACAAGTTCCAGGACCTGATGGAGAAAATCCACGACCTTGTGCCGAGTGCTGTGCAGAAGGAGTCGTTGGCATGCTTCTCGGAGGCGTACGAGATGATCTGTAAGTTCTACTTGGCGCAGCACACGGCGTTTGTGAAGCTGGAGGCGCGCAACGAGCGAGAAGAAGCAAACCGCGGTGAAGTGTCGGACCAGCACGTGCAGGAACTCGAGAACGCAAAACTGTTGTTCGACAAGCTGCAGACGAGTGTCAACGCGCTTGCAGATGCGCTGGATCGCGAAGTTCCACCGCTACCTCTTGAGCGGGACGATGACGGACTGAATGGCGGAGGCATTCTGGTGTGGGAAGGCGACGGCAGCTCGCGAGTCATGCGCGCGGACAGTCCGTTTGACGATGAAGACACGCGGGCGTTCTACGAAGACTTGCCGGATCTCCTGGAGCTCGTGCCAGCCGTCGTGCTTGGACTGACGGAGGCAGATCTAGCGGAGCTGAAGAAGAAGAAAGAGGCGACCGCGTCAGCATCAACTGCTGCGGAGGAAGAGGCCGAGGCGGAGAATGAAGCCGAAGCTGAAGGTGACGCTGACGATGGAGAAGTCGAGGGCGACGCTGAAGAGGAGGTTCCGATTGATGATAGTGGTGCTGACGGTCGAGAGAGAACCGAGTCGCAGGAAACAGGACGCGAGAGCGAATTGAAACAGCAGCAGCCGCAGGACAACGCTAGCTCACCTGCCATTACTGGAACTACTTCAGCAACCACTGGTAGCACGACTACCACTGGATACCACCACCAACACGACTCGTTCTTCAGCTCGCTCGAAGACCTCGTGAATCGGGATCGATGCGACAAAGCGGCAGTGGACTTTTGCTACCGGAACTCCAAGGCGAACCGCAACCGCCTCATCAAGACCCTGTTCAGCGTGCCCCGGACCCACTTGGAGCTCCTGCCGTACTACTCGCGTCTGGTGGCGACGCTGCAGAGCGTGTTCAAAGAGGACATTGGCGGCGAACTCGTGAATCTGCTGGTGAACGAGTTCACGCACCACATCAAGAAGCGTAACCAGTTTCGCCTCGAGTCAAAGATCAAGAACATTCGATTCCTCGCCGAGCTGGTGAAGTTTAAGATCTGTCCGCCGAACGTAGGCTTCCGGTGTCTGAAGAAGTGCTTTAGCGACTTCCAGGGCCACAACGTGCTCGTCGCGACCACGTTCCTGGAGAACTGCGGGCGGTTCCTGTATTGCTCCAAGCACACGCACGTGCGCACGGAGAACTTTCTCAGCATCATGATGAAGCTCAAGTCAGCGAAGAACCTGGACCCACAGGCCGAGACCCTCGTGCAGAACGCGTACTACATGTGCAAGCCTCCCGATCGTGTCGAGCGCGCCGTGAAGCAGTACGAGTCGTTGTACCTCTTTATCATGAAGTGTCTGTACCAGGATCTGACCGACACGAACATCAACAAGGTGGTCAAGACACTGCGCAAGCTGCCGTGGCAGGAGAAAAGCACGACGGCGCACATGCTCAAGGCGATTCTGAAAGTCACCAAGGGCAAAGTGATGCACATGAAGCTGATCTGCGACGTGGTGAAGGGGCTCTCACGCTACCACGACGAGATCAGCGTGCTGCTGATCGACGAAGTGCTGGAGATCATCCGTCGCGGGCTGCAGATCAACGACTACCGCGACCACCAGCACAGCCTCGGGGTCGTCAAGCTGCTTGGCGAGCTCTACAACTGCGCGCTCGTGAACATGAACGTGGTGCTCGAGACGCTGTATCTGATCATCCACCACTCGCACGACCTTCTCACTCTCCCAGAGTACAGTGGGAGTATCCCGCCATCATCATCAGCAACAGCAGTACCATCACCAGCGAACATTCTGGATATCAAGCGCCGCTTCCTGCTGGTACCAGACATGCGCTACGACCCGCGCGTTCCCAGCAGCGTCGATGGACCCACCGAGGTGTTCCGCATTCGCCTTGTGTGCGCGTTGATCGAGGCATGCAATGGCTCTGGAAGCAGCGGCGGATCATTGTCTGGTTCTAGCTCTGTTTCGCAGGGCGAGCGTGGGATCTCGAAGGCTCGTCTGGGACGGTTCATGGTGTTTTTCCAGCGCTACATTTTCTCCAAGACTGAGATCCCTCTGGAGACGGACTTCGTGGTCGTGGATCTCTTTGAAGCACTCACCGTGAGTCTCAAGGACCATTTCAAGAAGTTTGAGACGTGGGAAGAAGCGGATGCTGCCGCACAGACGATCCTGCGCGGCGACTTGGAGGAGGCGGAGCGTCGGTTTGCCAAGAAGAATGCGGCACTCGCGGCGGCGAACCCCGAGCGAACCCGCGACAGCTTTGGTGACGCCGGCATCGTGCCGCTCTCTCGTGCTGGTGAGGAAGACGAAGATGAGGACGATGACGACGACGAGTCGGATGATGATGACGATGATGACGAAGACGATGAAGAGCGAGCACGTGGGGATGAAGATGGCGAGGGCGATGATGATGAGGACGATGAGGACGACGAGGACGATGATGATGACGACGACGACGAAGATGACGACGACGACGAGGATGACGAGGAGGAAGAAGAGGAAGAGCAGCTGATCATCCACGACCGCGTGCAGAAAACTGAAGAGGACGACGCGTTCGAGAAGGCGTTCAAGTCGATGATGCAGAGCTCGGCGGACTCGCGAAAGCTCGCGGGGCGTGTGAACGTGGACAAGATGGCGATCCCGACGGTCGTGAAGAGCACGGGTCCTCCGCCTGTGGATTCGTTCTCTGGAGCTGCAGGTGGTGCTGGTGCTGGTGCTGGCTCAGCTTCGCCGTTTGGCGCGAATGGGCCGCAGGGCGTGGTGTTCCGTATGCTGCGCCGTGGCAACAAAGGCAAAGTGGAAGCGCGCCAGCTGATCGTTCCGGAAGAGTCGTCGCTCGCGCAGCACAGCCACCGCCAGGAGAACGCTGGCAAGAAGGAGATGTCGGAGCTCAAGCGCCTGGTGTTGCAGAATATCGAACGCGAGGACTTTGACAGCGGACTCGATGTGCCTCCAGCGTTCACGATCGCCCCACGCACGAGCAGTCAGGCGCAAGCCCAACAGCAAAGCGTTCCGCCACCGCGGGACCTGAACCGTTCAGGCTATGGCATCAGCAGCGAGTGGAACAACGACGAGTTTGGATTGCGCCGAGGACGAGGGTACCGTGGGCAAAAGTGATGACGAGGTGGTTGGTGAATAGAACTGAAGAGCTATGGAAGAGAAAGTGTGCTGCTGGTACAGCTGAACGGATCTGCTGACCTCTGATACCTGATTGTGGTCGATGATACGAAGGCTGATGGTCAATGGATTTAAAGAGTGTCTGTCCACTCCTCCTACTGGTATGGGTTGCCAAACTGCGGCTTTGTGGTTGCGGCGCAGGCGATCTGTAGCTGTGCTGTGCGTCTATGCATGAGCTATTCACTCCTTCTTGGAGAGGCCCTCGCCCAGACGCGCATACATGCTTAGAAGGATGACTATGCATCAGCTGAGCGGAGCACCTGACCGATGACTGGGTGTTGGAATCCGAAAGTAGGTTTGGTTGAGCATTTCTTTCGACTGACGCAGATTTGTTTGTACCTGGAGAGAAAGAGAAAGAAAGTGAGAGCCCAGGTCAATAGCCAACGTGTTCGAATGGAACGAAATGCGCCGCCAGTGTCTACGATCAGGTGAAAGCGAGAACGCAGAGATTGTTGTTGTGATGTGTCTGTCTATGTAGGTTCGTTCGTGTTCATTATCTCCAAGGCTGAGCTGAACAAAAATGTCCAATGCTCTCTATCTACAAAAAAAAAGAGATGTTGTTAGGTCTGTCTTACTGCGCGGCGGCGGCGGTGTCGACCGCGAGCTCATCAGGCAATTTCCGCGACATGCGCTTGACGAACTCGTAGGAAGAGATCACGAGGATGCCCGACGGCACGTTCGCCAGAATGCGCTGTTGGTGATACAATAGTGAACGAATGCGTTAGTATCAAAGAGCCAAAGCAAATAAACACCGTGATGAGGAAGAGAGAAACAAGGAAGAACGCAATGCAACGCACCGCTGAGACGCCCGTCATGAGCCCGCGCGCGCCGTCTCGCTGGATAATGTACTTGAACGTGTCTATTGCGCCGTACTGCGTGTACACCTGCGCCTTCGTGCGCACGATGTCCATCGGGTTGGTGCTCACGGCGGTGATGAAGCCCGCGCTTCCACCACTCAGCGCCTGCGAGATCACTGCGAAGAAGCACAAATAGCAATGGGCAATACATGGTTAGCTACCTATCGGCCGGCAATAGACACACTGTTCATATCATAAACACAAAGGCAGCACATTTACCTTGGTTCCAGAACGGATCGAGGTCTAACTTCGCGAGTTTGCTGTAGTACACGGGCACGAGTAGTCCGTAGGACCCCCACCAGATCGCGGACGACGGCGCATACGTGGCGATGGACGGCAGGTACCCTCGGTAGAACCCTCGCAGCCCCTCCATGCGGTAGATGTGCTTAGTGACCGACAAAAAGCCGCGCGCGCGCTCGCGGGTCTTGCGCACGTCCACGCCCTGGCCGTCGATCATCATGCGCTGCGACACGATGTCGAGCGGCACGACGATCGTCTGCGAGACCAGCGACGCGCACGCACCACCAGCAAAGTTCGCGGCCTTCTCGCCCAGCTGTGTGTGTATGCATATCATTCATTTGCGTGCAGGCAACGATACGGTTAGTAGCATAGAGACATAAACACGCTTGTACCACCAGGGAAGCCATGTTAAACGAGAACGTACCTGTGTGCGGTCGACGAACTGCTTGCGCGCCATTTCGTAGACCGAGATATATACGTTGCCGGTGAGCACATTGGCGGTGCTGGCGCCGAAGCCCTTGTAGAGCCCCTTCATGCCTTCCTGGCGCGCGATCTTGCGGAACGCGTCGAACGTGCCGGCGTAGAGTGGATTGGCCTTGGACTGCACCTGCAGCCGCGTTTTCACGAGGTTGCTCGGGTACACGGCGGCGCGCACGGCCAGGAACATCGTGGGACCCAGCACAAAGTACTTGCGCTTGTCCAGCTCGTCCCATGCGATGTGTTCGAGCGCGGGCGCCTCACCGCCGCCTGCGCCGTGGTGCAACACCTCCTTCGATGCCATCGACGTCATGCTCAGACTGCTTGTTGCTGATCTGATAGCCGCTCGCTCAGCGAAAACCGTCGTCGCTGTTGTTGGTCGACTCAACAGCCAGTGTGGACTGGACTCAGACGATGTGCTACATGAGCGATGTGGGACGTGTGTCACAAATGTGTGAAAAATTTACTTTTTGTCTATTTTTGGTTTGGAGTACGTAATATTTTGTGGAATATCAGATTGTTGATGCCAAGTGCTGATTGGCTGGGTGGATGGCTGGAAATGTGTGCGATTGGCTGAACTCGTTGCCACGGATGGCTGCATCACCAGCTCAACACGTCAATTCATTCTCCAAGCTGAGAGGGTGATTGCGCGTCATGATCGAGATGAGGTTCACCTACAAAAGCAGCAGCAGCTTCAAACTGTGCGGATCCAAAGCACCAACAGATCAGTCAGCCACTCGACAGAGAAAGGCAGCGGAGCCAAGAACTAACAGCGCCAGCACCAGAGCACCAGCGGAATGGATGCTGCCGAGCAGCTACACGAACTCAACGGCAGCACAACTGAACAGCAGCGCGATGAGGAAGCGCTTATGACAACGATGACCTCTGTTACTAACGCTATCACAGCTCAAGAGCAGCAAATTGAAGACGATGACGACGACGGTGAAGCAAAGGAGAGCGTACGACAGTATGAGGACGGCGACGAGGAGCTCCAGTCCCAGCAGCGGGAGTCCGAACCGGAGCTGGAGCTCAACGACACCACAAATGCCGCTGGCAGGCACGTACTGGTGACGACCATCGTCGATGGACCCGTGGATGTCGCCAAACTGCTGATCCACTTTGGCGACCCGGCGCTGCTGCTTGAAAAGGACTCGCTCGGCAGGACGTCATTGTTTGCTGCTGCAGAGTGCGGATACGCTGACATTGTGGAGGCACTAGCGGACAAAGGGGTCTCGCTGACCGAGAAGGATCTGCGCGGCCGGACACCAATGCTCGCTGCTGCAGAGAACGGCTACCCCGACGTGGTCGAGGTGCTGGCGGACCTCGGCGTCTCTGTCAGCGCCAAGCACGCCATGGGCAAGACCATGCTGTTCGCCGCCGCCAGCTGCGGACACGTGGACGTCGTGCGCGTGCTGCTGGCTCGTGGCGCGTCGGTGCAGGCGAGAGACGCGTTCGGCAAGACGCCGCTGCTGTCGGCTGTCATGGGTAACCACGTCGACGTCGCCAAGAAGTTACTGGACAGCGGCGCAAACATCGAGGATAAAGACTATGAAGGCCAGAGCTGTTTGTTCTACGCCACACACGCAGAGATGGTCAAGATGCTTCTGGATCGCAGCGCGTCAGTCAACACAAAGGACAAGAGCGAGCGAACGGCGCTGTTTGTAGCTGCTGGCAAGGAAAGCGCGGACATCGTGGAGATGCTGGTAGCTCACGGCGCCGCCATCAACGAGAAAGACAAGAACGGCGAGACCGCGCTCTTCCAAGCGGCGCGCTTCGGCCACGCAAGCGTCGTGCGCGTGCTGCTCAATCGCGGCGCGTTCATCCACACAAAAAACAACTGGAAACGGACGCCGCTGTCGTACGCAGCGGAGCAGGGCCACGCAGAGGTCGTGCAGATGCTGGTCGACCGTGGTGCATCGGTCCACGCGAAGGACAAGTTCCGGCGAACGCCCTCGTTCTATGCGATTGAGGGTGGCCACGCGGAGATCGCCAAGGCGCTGGAGACGCGTAGTGAGTCGTCGGCGAGCGATGGAGACAAGCTGAGTGAGTCAAAGTGTGCGCTGCAGTAGTAGAGATGACAACACTAGGAAGTGTACAAATGTGCATAAGTTTGAGATTAAGAAAAAAAATAGTCACTAAAAGTACTTGGTGATGAGTGATGGTCAAATGTGGCCATCTTTCGGGTCAATGTAGCCATTCATTCTGGCACTCTTGACTGACTGGATATCGTGTCAAACGTGCATACATAGATAGGAGGGTTACGTGCTTGCTGGTAGAAATATTGCTGCTCGTCTGCTCACCTATCTCTGCTCGCTTACACCTCCGCACTGAGTCACTTCAGTCGCATTTCGATCGAGCTATGGAGCGCAGGAACTCGCCTCGTCTTGCACGAACTCTGGTGATTTATCGACCACAAATCCAGTTTTGACTCAACGCAGCGGATCACTTGCAGGCATCAGCTGCACTAGCTTCCACTGCTTCTCGTTCATCGAGTCAGGGGGCGCAAAGATCTGGCCCTTCTTCATGCGAAACTTGACCCTCCACTTTAGCCATTTGCCAGCCCCACGGAATGTCGCCTATCACAGCCTCCAGCATGCACATAGCGAACGAGTAAATGCCCGACGCAAGCGCTGGACGACCGCCTTTCAAGTACTCGGGTGACTTCCAGTGCACAGCGCCCATCCACTTCACATCGATCTGCACTTCTACCTCGTTCGGAATCGAGCTCAGCCCAAAATCTGTCAGCTTTGCCTTGTCATCCGCGCCGATCAGGATGTTGTCGTACTTGAGATTGTTGTGTACTATGCTTTGTTTGTGAAGATACTGGAGTCCGAGAGATGCCTCGTACAGCTTCTGCCATACCCTGTGGCGCGTTGTTGTTGCACGTTTCAGGTGATGGGACAGCGTCCCATTCGATTCATACTCGCACACGAAGTAGGGCTTGCTGACGTGGTACGCGCCGAAGAGCTTGACCACATGCGGGTGACTTAGACGGCACCAAATGGCTACCTCGTGGAGAAGCAACTCCGTGCTGGCCTTACCTGCGTCCTTCTTGTAGCCCATGAATTTGACAACGACTGGTGTGTTGACCCACACTCCGCGGTACACTGCGCCAAAAGACCCCTCGTCGATGCAGTCCGTCGTCTCGCTGAACACGAGCTCTTGCTATGGAAGAAACCACGACTGAGCAGCCGGAGTAATGCTGCTCCGCAAAGGCGTAGAAGCGCTTGTAGGTGGTTTAAAGTGAACGATCACCACGCTACCATGCTTTCGCTCGTCGCCACCCATCACGCTTTTAACTCCAGCACTTTAGTATCGCGCTCCCTTGCTGCTGACACTAAACTCGCCACTCCAGTCACAAATCGGGTCGCTCTCTTGGACGTTCAGCATATCGAGCAGCCGATCGATGTCGAGATGGAACACGTGGTTCGAATAAGCAAATTTCTGGCTTCTTGCGTATCGCGCCATGGATTGTCCAGAGAATGGCGTGCCCAAGTATCGCTAAAAATGCACGAGGATACCGCAGTACCTTACCGCTTCTGTGTCGTCCTTATTTTTTTCCAGCTTCTGGAGTAGTATGGAAATGTTTGTGATTCTCAAGAGCACCTGCTTTGCGACTTGCTGAGAGTCTGGGAACTGCGTGAGCTTCTGCCGCATGTGCCGCAGCGTGTCGCCGATAGACCCATCGAGGTTCGAGATGACGCAATTATCGAGAGTGCAGTTTGTATCAATCTGGCAGCAGCAAATAAAGAGAGTTGTCAGTCAAAACTCAGGAGGTCGTAGCAGAAATATCTTTGACCATCATGATTTGTTAAATGCTCACCTCCATGCGATTGTTGTCGCCCCAGGTAAATTTCTCCGCTGAATGCCCATTTGTGGGGCAAAATGCACAAGACTTGAGCTTCTGTAAGTGGTGGAGATCGCACTCTTCTCGGGCAAATTTCTCCAGCTTGTTCACGACAAATCCTATCTTCACTCATCTGCTGGGGCTGGACGCACACATGTCTTGCACTAATGACCACTGCGAGTCGCTCAGAGCGCGGGGGTGACGGGGGATAAGACCGAGGCGGACGAACCTTACAACGTGTGCGTCCAGGCTTGCTTGGACCATCCAGGGAGCTGCGTCGGTGACAGCCTCCAAAATTCACATTCCGAGTGCGTAGACATCGGAGGCAAACGATGCGCGCTCGCCTTCTAGTAGTTCTTGGGCTTTCCAGCGAACAGAGTGATCATGAAACTCACTGCCGCTGATTCGGCCACTAGATGGCGATGAAACTTCCCCAAAGCCAGCCACTTTGGTGGCAAAGTCGTTGCCGATCAGAATGTTATCGCATCGAAATTCGCCATGGACGATCGATCGCTCGTGGAGGTACTGGAGTCCCAAAGCTACTTCGTACAATTTTTGCCAAAGAAGTAGCTGAGTGTTTTCTCTGGACATCAAGAACGACCGAATCGTGCCAATCGAGGAGAATTCGGTCACGAAGACGAACAGTTCACCTATATGGCACACCTCATAGAGCTCGATTACGTGCGGGTGGCTGAGCTTATACTAACGCAACGCTCGCTCTTCAAAAGCGTCCGAGTCCAAGTTCCATGCGGCGGCGATTATCATCACCGGTGTTTTCAGCCATGCTCCTTTGTAGTTTGTTGTCGTGTACTCATGATTTCCCACTCGATTCCAGTCGAAGAACTCAATATCGTCACGGGAGATAAACCAGTCTGAAGCCACAGGCTCATCGCCACTGTAGCTCAGCTGCACGAGTTGTTCCATGATATGCTTGATCACCATCAGGTCGTCGGCGTTGTATTTGTCCCTGTGCCTTGCTAACTCATATCGAAGTAGTCCAATTGTATGGACTCTGTTCACGCGTTCGATAAAATAATAGTTGCGAAGCACATCCTTCTGACACACCACTTGCAAGGCATATGCCCGAGGCGGCTGGTCCTTCTCTAGCTGCTCGTGTCAATCGCTCGAGGTCAACACCCCCTCGTTCATGCTGAATAGCACAAAATGGTCGATCGCTTCATGTATCTCGGTTACTCGCTGGATCCTCGCGCGGCCACCGACGAGTCGAGCCACCGGACTATGGCCATTACATTTCAGTAAAAAACTGGCACAAACGAAAAATGATGGCTGCGGGTGCTACCAGAGTGTCCTCGTCGACTCGATCCACTTGGTCTCGAAGTAGCTGCATCTTGGTGCAAATTTCCGTCAGTCACTCCATAACTCGCATTCTAACCTCTTGAGGTTCTTTGACATGCGCACAAGTGCTCTCATGAATTTCAGCGTTTCTGGAATCAGCGGCCTCTCTTCATCTGAACTTACGAGCGTATTTTCTCGGGCGATTGAGCCTCCAATTGAGCCTCCATTCTCGATAAACAAGCGGATACCAGCGACGAAATCGCACTGAGCCGCAGAAATTAACGGTGTCTCTCCGTAGTCTCCACAACAGCTGACAGACGCCTCGCCTCGATCAGCAGCTCGATAATGTCAATGTACCCGGAGCGACCAGCGGCGAGGAGCGGGACACTGTCTCCAACGCTGGCACAGTTTACGTTGACTCTACCGTCGAGAAGCAACTCGACGACACTTGTGCATCCACATTTGCACGCAAGAAAAAGTGGCGTGTGCTCAACCGCGTCCCAGCTATCGATGAGGCATTCCCAATTAATGAGAAGTTTCACTGTACTCGCATCTCCAGACTTGGTGGCTTGGTGCAGTGTGGCTAATGCACCATATTCGTCATTGCTGACAGCAGCGCTTGGAGTCGTAGTGGCTGGATTGTTCAACATTGTGTGAGAGGTGCTTCTTGCTTGAATAGCTGCTTTATTCTGTTCCAAAATGGCAGCAACGTCTTCATGCTGCCGCACAATTGCGTACGCGAGTGGTGATATCTCATGTACATCGCATACGTCAAGTGAAGCACCGTATTCGAGAAGAATCTCCGCGACTTCCACGTGCCCGTTGAAAGCTGCGTTGATCAGCGGTGTCTAGCCGTCGACGTCTTTCGCATCAACGACAGCCCCACTCTGGAGTAAATAGCGAACAGTATTCGGTCGGTGCCTCCTAGAGGCGCACCCCAATGCTGCCCGCGAAAACGCGAATTTTTTCGCCAACGGAAGCGCAGTGATCGAGCAGCAGTTGTTCCATCTCTGTGTGGTTCTTGGCCGCAGCGAAGGAGAGTGGCGATTCCCCGTTTTTGTTCGTCGTAGTGGCAGCTGCTCCAAGACGAAGAAATAGACACACGACGCCCGAATTACCTCCACACACTGAAAGAAGCAGCGGGGTTTCGCCATAGTTATCTTGTGCACGCATTCTTGCTCCGCGTTCAAGCAGCACCTGAATGATCTCTTCGTTTTCGTACTCTGCGACGTGGAAGAATACTGTCCTGCCGTCTCTGTTTTTTCGTCAACTGAAGCTCCCTGTTGGAGTAATAACTGCGCAACAGCCGTTTTCCTTTGCTTTACTGCAAGAGAGTGGTGTTTCGCCAAATTTGTCGCTCGCATTGATAAACGCGCCGCTGTTCAGCAGTTCGGTGGCGATCTCCAAGAAACCTTTCTCTGCAGCGTAGTGCGACGGAGTTCTGTGAAATGCGTTTTCTTCGGTAACATCGGTGCCTCGTGCGATCAGCAGATTGACGACCTCCATGTGGTCAAGCTCAGTAGCTAACAACAACGGCGTTGATTTGCTCCAGCCTTTTTCTTTCTTGAAGCAAGGACGCGCTGCCGGACGCGATCACCACAAGAACGTCATCGACGCGGCCGTCTCCGATAGCGTCGGCAAGACGTGTTGCACTACTCTTCTTCTTTTTGTTAGAGCGACCAAACGCTTGCTGAAGCCGGAGGACAGCGTCATTTGTAGCTAACTTCTCGGCTTCTTCTTCGTACCAGTGCCACCAAAACTCGTCTTGTACTCTGAGTCGATTTACGACCGCGGTGGTTCTGCGAGTTGGTTAAGGTCAGTCGCAGCGCAACGGCGTGGTTGCTGCTCCATGTTTGACCCGCCAAACGCTCGTCTGAGCCGCGTGGTAAACTTCATGCGATGTGTGGTGACGTCGTATCCACCGCCAGCTTTTTTGTTCTGGCAAAAAACAACTGGATTCGCTACATGGCAAAATAATAGGGAGTTTGTACTATATTATCTGCTGACATACAAGATAAGAGCAGCGGTAGTTTTGATGCCTTTTGGGGCTACTGCCGCCCTTATCTCTTATGTCACAGGTGGTTTTGAATCAGCAATTGCTTCAGTGCGCTATTTCGAATACCACCAGCTAAGCATCACGAAAGAAGCTAAGCCCACCACGATTCCCCATCAAATGAAAGCTGAAGCGGACCATGCGGGCGGTGCGACACCCCCACGCGCGTCGTCTCTTGTAGGCGGCAGCGTGCTGGGCGACCCTCCGAGCGACGGCGGCAAGGCCAACATGCGCGCGCTGCTTGGTCGCGTGCGCGCCATCCAGAACGACCACCAGCCCCACCCTTCTTCTTATCAGCACCCGACCACTATCACCACCAATCATCACGACATTCCTGACTACGACGACCACATGGACACTAGCGACGGCTATGCGCGTCCGCGCTGGCAAGGCGCTGCTCATGACATGCACGTCCAGCCACCGCCAGTGAGTGGAAGTTACCAAGAGCAGAAGTATAACCATACCGACTACCACCCCCACCAACATCGCCATGACCAGTATCCAAACCGCCACGATCATCACCTCCGCTATCAACCGCCGGACCAGTATCGTCAACACTCGTATGGACGAGGCAATGACGAAGACCTTCGCAGAGTCCCTGACCATCGCCGTCATGACCCGCAGCTCCGTCACGAGCGAACGTATCCGCGCGGCGGTTATGAGGATGACGACCGTCGCCGTCATGACTATGCAGATGCAGGAGGTGTAGGCGCCTCGTCCAGGCCGTCGTCTGCTGACCACGACCGCCACCACCAAAGCCACCAATTGCCGCTTGTGAGAGATGATGAGTACCGCTCTCGCCCACCACCACCGCGTGGGTATGACCACTCGTCCCACGGCCCTCCAGATCCTCTCGCTTATGCGTACGCACCACCAGTCTCAAGACGTGTCGGCGTATGGAAAGAAGAAGCAGAGGACGATGACGAAAAATACGTGTACCACGCTGCTACTCCTGTTCCTGCCATTGGCGCTAATTACCCGCCGCGTTCGTACGCGCCACCACTGATTGAGAATCTGCCTCGACGACGCATGGCGAATCCACCACCGTCGCCTCCTGCTTCGCATCATCATTCGCATCAAAGTGAATACGATGATCTTTGTCACGATCTGTACGACCAAGAAATTCGTGATGAGCGCGCCATCGTCCGCGACGAACCCCGCTCGCCTCCTCGCTTGAAAGCACGCCGATCGGCAGCGAACCACGAGTCGTCTTCGTACCAGAGCACGTCCAACTCGTCCGCTCTGTCCTTTGTTTCGAATGATGACGAAGAAGACGAGCGTGATGAAGTTGCATACAGAGATGAACACGACGATAACAACGGCGACTATGACGATGAAGAATATGATGATGACAATGAGGAGATGTCCAACGACCGTCAGACCCAGACTGTCTGTCTCTCCGACCTCACGCCCAATATGTACGAAGACCACGAACTGCACAGCGAGTTCCGCCACGCGCTGCACATGATCATCCCGGCGAACGCGTTCGGGTGTTTGATCGGCAACCGCGGCGCGATCATCCGCAAGATCAACGCGCAGACTCAGTGCACGCTTTCGATCCGAGACCCCGACGTGTTCTCTGTGAAGGACGACCGCGTGCTGCGCATCTACGGCAAGGCCAAGGGCATCTGCCTTGCACAGCACCTCGTGATCGAGAAAATCCGAGCGCATCGTATCAAGAAGCAGGACCCAAACTACATGCCGCTTCTGGAAAATGGCGCCGATTTTTATGAGCTGATGCTGCCGCCGCTACCGGAGAGCTCCATCACAAAGTGCATGAACGACTCTCTTGTTGTATCACCGACACCGAACAGTTCGAGGCAGAAGAAAAGTAGCAACGTGAGTGGGTTTGCGAATGGCTCGCTCAAGTGGCTCGTGCCATCTGAGAGCGTGGGCAAGATTATGGGCACTGGCGGCGAGATCTTGGCTGGCATCGGACGTAGCACCTCCACGAAGATCCACATCACGCCGAGCCACGAGATGCCGCGCGGCAGCAAGGAGCGCAAGGTGACGATCTTTGGCTCGCTTGAGAGCATCGAAGCTGCTCGCCGGATCATCGCGAAGAAAGCAGGCGGACGCGCTGAATCACCAGGTTACAGCAGCCATTGTGGGCAGTACTTTGCGATCCCATACTCAACGGCGGGCTCGCTGATCGGGATCAAAGGAAACAGGGTCCGCAAAATTACAGAGAAGACTGGTGCGCGACTGCAGATCCCATCGGCCGAGGACCTGCCGCTGGGCAGTCTGAACCGAACGCTGCACATCCAGGGCAACAAGAAGCAGGTCGAGGCTGCGTACGAAGTCGCGTGCAACATTGTCCGCAAGGAACTGGAGCAACTTGCAGCCGAGAATCACTTGGAGGAGGCACTAGCGAACGTTGACCTCACGATAAAAATCATCCTCCCAGTCCGCATCTCCAGCTTTCTATTGGAACAGCACGGACGCCTGATCCGCGAGATTTCAGAGAAGTCTGGTGCGCACGCGCATTTCTCGCCTCCTTGTGAAGAAGAGACGCGGATCTGCGTCGTTAAAGGCGAAATGTCGGCTGTGTTTCGCGCCGAGCGACTGATTCTGCAGTTTGTGGCTGGCGACACGATCGCGACAAAGCGAAATGGCATTGCCAGTCAAGGTGTTGCACCTCGCGAAAAGCGCAAACGGAGGGTGAGTGATTCAGACGAAGAAGATGAGCCCGAAGATGATTATGACGAGCCTAGTACACCACGAGGTGTGCGTTCGGTTCAGCAAGGTGGTGTCAAGCGTGGAAGACCAAACGAGAGAGCTCAAATGTCATCAAATGCAAATGGACGGCGCATGCAGGCCGGTGACAATCCTGGCAACCGTAGAGTGAAAATGGTTGCGAGAGTGAATGGAAAACCAAATGGACGTGGAATGACTACGAATTCCAACACGAGACCGCCTTTGAACCAGAGGACGCGTCCTGGACGACAGAGTAGAAATTTGCATGACTTTCAGAGCACTGCCGACAAAGAACCTGGTGTCATCGACAGACTGCAAGCCCCTCTTCAGTCGGCACGCAGTGGAGGAAACGCGAACAAAAGACAGCGGCGCTAAATGATCCAAATCCAGATCCAGAGCAACTTTCACATGTCAAGCCCCATGCAATTCACACAAGGCACAAGAAAAAGCGAAGAAAAGTTATATTAAATTTGTTTAAAGCGGGGAAGCAAGAGCGTTACCGTCGAGAGAGGAGACCTGCAGCTGCGGTCGCACAAGCAATGACTGAGAGACCAAGATAGAGCGGAGACTTGGCTGTTGGTCGTTTATCTCCAGTCGGCTGCGCTTCGCCAGCTGACGCAGAAGCAGAAGCAGAAGCAGAAGAGCCAGAAGGGGGAACAGTAGAGAAAGTTGAGCGGCGCATGCGCTCCTGCTCTCCAATCTTTTCCTTCTCTTCGATGTGATTGTCTGCCAGTGTGTGACGGCGGTGCGTGGCGACAGACTGCAAGAACGTTGGACATGTGCTTGGAGATGATGCTGGTGCGGCGGGTAGATCCGTAGCAGTCGCAGTTGTTTGGATGGGCGAGACGGCAGCAGCTCGAAAGCTTGAAAGAGGACTTTGATGGGACGTTGATAGACTGTCGGCGACGTCAAAGTTCTCTGCTCCTAGCTGTAAACTAAGTGATCGCCGCTGTTTGCGCTGAGTAGTGATCACTTCCTGAGCGTCTCGTAACAGCAGCGTTGCTTCATCTGCCGCCAAGATGTCGGCACAGGTCGTTGTCAACGACTTCGTGCGTCTATACGACACTGTGACCTGCGCTGTCTGACTGCTGTTTGCGCGTTGCTGCTGGTATTGTTGGCGTCGAAGAGTCTTGTTCTCGATTTTCAGAGCTGCCAGATCACGCTGCGCTTCGTCGAGCAAGTGCTCCAGGTCGCTGGCGTGCTGCTGCAGACTGATCGCTCCCTCGCTATGCTGGTCATCGTGATCAAGACCGTGCAGTTCTGGGATCTTCTGCCGCTGCTTTTCGGCGTCCAGTTGCTGTTGCGACTCTGCGAGCGCCAGCATAAGTGCTTGGTTCTCAAGCTGCAAGTTTGAGGCTCGGTTTTCCAAAACCTGCGCGTTTGTGCCAACTGTTCGTTTCTCATTTTGCAGAAAAGAGATCAACGTATCACGATCTTCAAGCTTCTGGATCAAGTTGTCGTTCTCGCTTTGGAGGCGTCGTGCGGTCATTCGGAGATTGTCACGCGCTGCAATTGCATCTTGCTGATCCAGCTTGAGCTGCTTGATCTGGGCATTCGCGTACTCTACGTCCCGCTGAGTTTGGTCACAGCGCACCTCGGTCTTCTTCATTGTCGCTTGCTGCATCTCGTGTCGTTGCTGGAGCTCTGTGAACCCCAAGCGCTGTTTGTCGTGCTGGTTCTCAAGCTCCAGACAGCGACGTTTGATCTCGTTGTTCTCGCTCAGAACCGCTTCCAGGTCTTTACCTCGCTGTGAACAAAGCTGACAGCTTTCGCGATCGATTTCCTTGACGGCTGTTGCACTTTTCAGCCACGGTGGATTCTCTCCCCGACCACGACTACCATTGCCGCTGGTATTGTTGCTGCTCTTGACGTGCGACTCGGTCCAGGATTCGCGAAAGTGCATCAGCTCGCGCTCCATCGCGCTCTGCTGCTCTTGCAACCGCATTTTCTCCGATTCAGCAGCTCCCAGCTGCTGTTGGCAGGCGTGGAGCTGGCTGCGCAGGTCGTAGGTCTCGTCTCTCGCGTCGCTGAGCTGCTCGAGAAGCTCTTTTCCCGCACTCGCAGCGAAGTGGAGATTTTCCTGCTCGGCCGACAGTTCGATGAGTACCTGCGCGAGTTTGGTCTGCAGGAAACGTTCGCGAGCCGAAATACGATTGCTGCGTCTTTCAGAGTCGATTGCAGCTGCATCCTGGGGCTTTTCGTCTTCCTCTCCTTCGTCTTGTGCCTCTCGGTTGTTGTCGCCCGAGTCGTCGTCGGACTGGAACTGGCCATCAGCGTCAAGCATGTGAGAGATCAGCTTTGAGACTTTGGCCACCAGGGCGTGCTGCTCTTGCGCTTGCTCATCACCATCGTCATCATCGCTGCCAAATTCCCAGTCGTGCCCGATGAGCTCGTTCACAGAGTCGCCGTTACTGTCGCTGTCGCTGCTGTTGCTCGCGTTGTGATTGGGCTTGAGTTTGGCGTCGTCAAAGAAGCTTTGGTGTTGCTGCTCTTGCTGCGTTGGAGAGTCGCCTGCGTCCCAGAGACCGCCGTTCTGATTGGTTCGCCAAGTCGGAGACGCTGTTGACATGACTGTCGAGTGTCGTGTCTGCGCGTGTCTTTGTCTTTGCGAGTGTGCTGCGGTGGCGAAATCAAATGTGCTATGACTCTTAGTCCTGAACGCTGCAAGCATCAGTCAGCCACCAAACACCGCCCGCTTGCCGTCTCTGATGGAGGGACCTGTCAGTCAGACTGAAAAGCTCGCGGCGCCTCAAGATCGAACCCAACGATGGAGAAGGAGAAGCCGCACTCTGAGTGTATTAATAGCGTACAAGCGAGAGCCTCAAAACCCAGCACCAGACGTGCAGCACACCCACTAGGCAGGATTTTAAGATTCCCTCTCTCTTCTGTCACACGGCGGCGCTCTGTCTGTCCGTTGAATGTGTCGCTGATGGGGATTTGATTTGAAATGCTACGCGGGACTTGGCGACTTGAGCGCAACGCCGAACTGGAAAGGACGTGCCTGCCTGCGGGAGATGCCACTCAACCGACTGCTGTTGACAGTGGCCATCTGATGAAGAAGCGAGATCACAACCAGATGACCGAGAGGTGGTGAGCTGCTGCTGTCCTTTCTCGACGTCCATGCTGATGTTGACTGGAGAGTCGCCCTGTGCTGCTATTTATTGCTGCGACCCACCCACCCGCCTACCCGCCTACCCGCCAACTCCAAGATCATTTTTCATTCGACAGCCATCATTATGATCATAATCAGCATCAGCAGCAGAGCCACTGCTTCTGCCGAAATGGTAAATTTAGCCCACTGATGAAGCCCAAGTACCAAACATGATGTGAGGAGAACGATAAAGTGGAGTCTTGTAGGGGTTCTGAGCCAAACTGGGCATAGGAATTGATCGCCCGAGAGAACTGATACGCGCATCGCTTGGGTGTGCTGCGCGTGAGAATTGAGAGCCGATGGCGCATCTAAGTGAGTATCCAGCTGTGTGAAGTTCCAGCGATTGGGCTGCTTCATACTTGTGCACGTCACTAATTCTCGGGTGCGTGTATCTATCTATTTGCACATGTGCATTTGCATTAGGTGCTCGCCATGGGGACGCCAAGAGGAGACGAGAAGAACTTTTCAAGGAGCGGTCGTTGGCGATTGCCACGAAGACCGGATACCCTTTTGATTTCCAGGCCAAGCGGATCGACCACGGAGTGAAAGGCGTGATAGCAACAATCGAACCCCCTCCATTGTTCGAGGTACGCAAGTTTTCTGTCAACAAATTTTGTTTGTTTCCATTGTAGCACCAACCACAACCTAACACGCTCCCAATCGTGCACTGAAAGCAGAGTGGGGACATCAAGCGCTTCACACCGGAAGAGCTCGCAGAAGCAGTACGTTTTTTCATCGAACTCGTTCTTGATCACCATTGTTGCGCCGTTCTGAGCCTGACATTGTTGCGAATACTATCGTACTCTACGACAGACCCGTCGCTGCCAAGACCGTATCCATTCCGCTCGCGAGAAGGAGTTTCAGACGCGGCGCCTCCAGTGGCAGCAAGAGCAGGAGAAGCATCTACGCAGTGAGATGGTGGGCCACGAAGCCCCAGGGCTCGCGGCGAAGCGGCTCCGCGATCGGAAGCTCAAGGCGCGCCAAGCCCAGGAGGAGAACATCAACTCGCTCATCACGCAACAGCCGTCGTCGATCGAGGCGATGAACATCGCACGCATGCTCTCGCCGCGGTTCGAAGAGCGCGTCGTGTTCACGCCGTCGGTGGCCAGGAACTCAGTCGAGGACGAGCGCATCAAGCACCTGCTGGAGAACGCGCGCGTGGGCTCTTATTACCAGTAGCAGATCATGAAGAAGACAAGACAAGACAAGAACCAATTTCAACAACAACATTTTCTGGTAACTATGCTTTTCAATATTGATTTTTGTTTACCCTTAGGGTAAAATGTGTTGATGACCTAGGCTTATTCTAGCTAGAACTTACCGCGCAAGCTGTTCTTGTTCATCACGAGCGCGTTGCCGTACTTTGTGTGCACAGCGTTGTTCCGGTGCCTGTTGTTGGTGCTGTCGCAGGGCTCCAGGTCGCGCGCGTAGAAGTCCACCTGGGTCTGCGTCGCGTACCGTCCCTCCATGTACATGTCGTACTTCTCGTCCTCGCTGAGCACCTGGGGGTTTGGCAGCGACTGCTGCTGGTCCTGGCTCCATTTCGCCGCGAGTGAGTGAATTTTGCTGGGCGACGGCGTGCACGGCGGAAAAAGCTGCTTGGTGTACTTGCGGTTGAGCTTCTTGGTCACGTGGAGCAGCTCTTCTTCGAGTTGCTGGCGGTGGTGCCGCAGCCTGGCGTCTTCCGTATCAAAGTCAGAAACTGGTAATAGCACCGCGGGTTGCCCTCGATCTGGAGGTTGCATGGTTTTGGACTTCGGAGCTTGAAGCTGCAGCGCAAGGTCGAGGGCGTCCTTGTCCTTGTCTGCTATTTGCATTTTCTGCTCTTCCATTCGCAGCTGGTCGTGGAGGATGCGGCAAGGATGCGGGAGCGTCGGCGCTGATCTGGATGTGCTCAGGACGTCCTTGCCGTCGGTGCGCGCGAGTCTCCCGTAGCGCAGCTTGCGTGTCACGGGCGTGCCTGGGATGTAGCGTTCCTTCGGTCTCCCTAGTCGCTCGCCCAGCGTATTCATGTCTTGCACAAGCTTGCAAGTCTGTAGTAGCAGCACATGATCACAAGTTGGCTAAGCAAACAAGCAGAAACAAACAAGTTAGCACGATAGCCAATCAAGTCCTCCCTTACCTTTCGGTTCTGCTGGATGTTGAGCCCAGCGTTGACTTGTATCAGCATCTCATTGCGCACGTAATCAGGCACTTGCACCACGCGCTCACTCGGGTACGCGAGCCGCTTGAGCAGGTCGAGCGTCGAAGCACCGGTTGTACGACGCGCATACGCGCCCAAGAGGTCGTCAGCGGCATCGTGGGGTGGCTGGTTGTCGCTCATTTGTTTTGCACAAGGCCCATGAGCGAGCGTGGCAATCAGTTAATTGCCCTCGGGACCACCAAACACAACCAGCAGCGAGTTCCCAGGTCTGCAAGGTGGTAAGAGATCGTATTTATAGGCTCGAGAGTCAGGGTCTGAGGGCTCTCAGGACCAACAGACCTGGGAACCTTGGGACCTGGACTTCATTTCCTCTCCTTCTCTTTCAGACCAGACCCAGTGGATGATTGACGACGAGGAATGAAGAAGCAGCCAGTGCTAGTGATCACGGTCTAGGGCTCGACAGACTCAACGGAGCGTGGGTGTGATTGGGATCTCTGGGTCAGTTCTCTCTCTCAGATCCCAACTTGACCTCCAGTAAGCAAAACAGCAACTGCAACAGCCCAACACCACAGCCAGAGTCAGACTCGCCTCAAAGGCAATCCCATCAACAAGACACCCCCTCGACGCAAAATGATGATCACGCCGCTGCCGCAGTCTCAAAGTCGGAATGTTCCGGCCTCTCCTGTGAAGAAAAATGGAGGAATCATGAAGCCCTCGACGCTCCAGTTGCAGTCTCCAAAGGCGAAGAACAAGCAGAACGTGCAACACGAGGCGCTCGAGTTCCCGTCGGGAGCGAAGTCGCCGATCAAGAAGCACCTCAAGAACGCTGCGATGGCCAAGTGGCAGGGCAATCCCGCAAGCCCTTCGCAACAAACTCAACCAGCAACAAGAGCACAAGCCCCAGCAAAGCAAGCTGCGAACAACAAGCACACTCCCACAACCACGCCAGCCTCCAGTGCAGCGAAAATGGCGACGCTGAGGTATGGAAACCTCATTAAGTACCCCATAGTTGATCTCCAGCGCACCATTCTAATGAAGTGGTAATCTTGCCTTTTGTGTGTGTGTGTGTAGAGCGTCGATCGTCCAGGTGATGCTTGGACTCTTGGACCAGGACCAGGACACCGTCCAGGGCACGATCCCGATCCTCCAGGTTTTGGCGGCGCTGCCGCTCGAAAACCTGTCGGTGCGTCACGGGTGCCTGCAGATACTCCAGAAGCTCTACGAGTCGTCCTTTAGTCCGTCCAAGCAGCAGCAATACCCTCGGCAGTTAAATGGCCACGATCCGCGCTTCGACGCCGCTTCCGACATCCCAACCTCCGAGGGTGACGAAGACAGCGACAGCGACAGAGCTGGTTCCATCATGCCTCCGTCGTTCGTCTACGGGTACGACGACATCCCATCATCAGCCCCATTAGCAGTTGGGAAGCGCAGTGGACGCTCCATGAAGGACAGCGGCCGCGCCAAGAGCCTCAGTCTCCATCACTGCAAGGAATTCCTGCTCGCGTGCGCCAACGAGATCCACGAACTCGAGGACGAGAACCCGAACTTTGACTACGCTGAGGACACGAACTCCGAGACGACATCCGGTGGTCAGCGTCGTCACCGCAAGAACGATCTTAGCAAGAGCAACACGGTGACGAGTACGATGCTGGAGATGCTTGGGTCTCAAGGCAGCAGGTTCGGCAATGGCACGTGGCGCGCGACCAACTTCGACTACGCGTCCACCGCGGCGTCATCTGCGTCCATCATGACGGGGATCGCATTGAACGACGACCTGGAGGACGTGCAGGCCGACCAGGGCTCGGAGTTATTGGAAGTGGTGCGTCGCGCCGACTACTTGAGTGACTTTAAAGACGAGGACGAAGTGGATGGAAGTGGAGGCCACGTAGCCAAGCAACGTACTGTTCAGGAGGTCGGTAGCGTTCGCGACCGCGTGCTCTGTCGCCAGACGATGCACCAACTCCATAAAAACGAGAACTCAGCGTCGACGTCCTCGAGTCCAAAGGAGCTGCTGCTGCTCAAGCACCGCGTGTTCACCGCGCTCAAGCAGAACGGATTCCAGTCACACCGCAATGCGTCGAGGAAGCGACTCGCGTTCCAATTTCTCAAGACCAATTTGCAGCAAATGCGCCTCAAACGGAGCACGATGAAGAAACTGCGGATCGTGATCTCGCACAGCTCTGGAATCAATACCAACGGCAGTAAATTCTCAACAAAGAAGAACACCAATACGACGCAGGCTCCTCTCGTTGGTACTACCACCTGGGCTCACATGATGGGACCTCTGGATAGGAGTACGCGGATGAAGATGCTCCTGGGTCAGCACTTGGACCTAGTCTTCGTCGTGCTCTGCGCGCTCTTCGTGCAGAGTATGCTGAGCTGAGTGCCTGAACCCTAAGGATCGAGAACGCATTTTGTCTGCACACAAAGAAAGAAATAAGGGGTTAGCGACCTGCATCCAGACTCAAAGACGTTCATGAACAAGTGCATACCTCCATATGATCCGATCAAGAAGCCAGGAGCTACACAACACAACTATAAGCAAATCATATCAAGCCCACCGCAACCAGCAGCAACAAGTCTTCGACACAGCTAGCTAGACACATGCAATACATACACACACATTCATGAATATAGAGAGTCTGGAATTAAATTACTGTCGATCTTTTTCGGCCTCCTCTTGGGCAGAAGCTGCTCTCTTGGTCGCCTTGCCACTCCACTTGTCGTCGGCTCATACACACTCACTTTTGCTTTCTTTACGCTCCTCCACTTCTTCTTCTTCTCCCTCCTCCACAGAAAGAGAACGGTTGGTTGCCTGGTGCTGGCTGGCAATTTTCTCATAACCATCACCCGCCCACAAACGCGTTCGTTCCTCATTCTCAAGGGGCTGACTGCTTGCTCTCTCCTCATGCGTTCGCTCTCTTCTTCCACATACTGCGGCTCTCTCGCTGCTGTCTTTCACAAAATCGTCTGCTATCACTTCCTGTCTTGTTGTCGTGTACGCCACTCCCACTCACTTCTCTCTCTCTCTTGTTCTCTGGACGTTGTTCTTGGTACTTCTGGTTGCTTGGTCTTCTCTCTCTTCTTCTCTCCATTTCTCTATCATACTTTATCGAAAGTTGGCGGACGACCGCAGCTGGCCGTCGTTCTTGTCGGCGAGGAACGTGCCGCTGGGCACGACACCAAAGTCCGTGAAGCGGCCCATGCCAGCACCGCTCTGCACGGCGAGCGCCACATGGAGCGCGCGCAGCCAGTCTTTCATCTCGGCCTCCGAGTACGCGGCGAGCAGCACGCGCCGTCCGCCCTTGCCACGCACCGCGAAGCGCCAGACCGTGGCGTGCTTGCCATCGTAGACCGAGTCACGCGGCATGATCTCCACCGACTTGGGCGAGCATTGCGCCAGGTCGATCTCGCCGCGCTTGCGGCCCTGCTCCTCGCGGAAAAACGTGATCTTGGCACTCGTGAGCACCACGTGGCGCACTTTCCAGCCGCCGCCGCTGAGCAGCCCAAAGCCTTGCTTGAACAACAGTCCGGTCTTGAGCGGCGTCGTGGGCGATCCGCGGTTCAGCCGCGACGCCGACACGAGCAACGACTCGCGCGAGAGCTGGAAGCCGTGCTCGTCCACGACCATGGTACGCGGCAGGCGGCTCGGGTCGCACAGGATCACGTCCACGTCGTGGTCAGCCTCGTCCTCGTTCGCGCCTTCGAGCAGCGGCACCTCGGCCGAGAACGGCATGGACATGACGCACGTGAGCAGGTCGTCGTCGTCGCCGTAGAGGAACTCAGACCCTTCATCCGCGCTCGCGTCCGCGTCATCATCTCCATTCATGCCACCAGTCACGTCAAAGTAGTCACCGTTCTCGTAGATGCCGAACTCGTCCTCGCCGTCCGGGTCGTCGGTCTCCTCGTCCTCGTCCGCGTTCGTCTTCTCGGTCGTGCGCGTGGACGACGTGCGGCTCGCGCGGTCGCTGTCGCGTCCGTTCGCATTCCGCTTCATCATCTTGGTCGTATTCCTGTGGTCGCCATAGTTCTCCTGTCCGTCTTCACTGCCGTTGCCGTCCTCGCTTGTGGCGTCCATGTGCGGCTTGACGGCGTGCGCCATGGCCGCGAGCATTTGCGCGCGCTGCGGGTTCACGCGGGAGAAGCGCGACGAGCGGAACTCGAGGATGCTCGGCCGCATGTGGTCGTCGTGCGTGCCGGCGGCCATGCCCATGCCCACGGGCAAGGGCTCTTCCATCATGGGTATCGTCGCTCGTGTGGTACTGAGAAGTGTGGCTCTGTGCGTTTGGTGGGGGTCGTCCGTGCCAAACAGATACGCGGTCACGTCGTCGAGCGGGGGTGTCGCTGCGGAAGGTGACGACGACGAAGACGGCGGCGGCGGCGGGGGTTTCGGATGCGCCAGCGGCTGCGGGTAGTGCGGGTTCTGCTTTTGCTGCACGTGGAACCACGAGGGCATGTCGAGCGGCCAAGTGCGCCTCTACTGTACCTACGGAGTGTGTGCTGTGTGCTGTGGACCTTCAGATAAGCGTCGGCCTTCAGATAGAGATGATGGAGTGGCGGACTGGCCGAGCGATCGGGTTGCTGTCGTGGGATTGCGGCATTGAGTGAGCGGACAGAGACACCGCGCGGCGGCAACAACAGGCCAGCCAAAAAGCCTTGAGCGACCGTCAGACAGACAGTACCGTGCCAAAAGGAAAGATTGACTGACTACCCCTAGCCCTAGGGAGCGAAAGCAAAGAAGCGTTACGTTGATGAGATTGTGGAGGAAACGTTAGGATAACATTTGTGCAATCGGCAAAATTACGCTGGTGCGACATTGGGTTCCAGGAGAAGCTATAAATTCTGCTCATTTGCGCATTTATTGCAACTCATCTTCATAAATACAGTATATTTTCAAGTGGATTTCTTGCTCCTTCACTTTCTTTGCACCTAAATATGTAATTTACCCAATTGTAATTGAGTTGCTCCACTAATGTCCAACGGGATAGAGACTACAAACTGATTGGCTAGCCGGATAGCAAGGTGGGAGAGATCACACCATCGTCCGAAAAGCGATCGTATACTTGTTTTTGACCGCCCTTCGGTTCCGCCAAAAGAAACTGGGGTTTTGACTCTATACATACAAATTCCCCATAAACTGAAAATGGCAGAGAGACGCGAGGGCGGTTCAGCAATGAGCCAAATCCATTATTCAAATGTGTTTCTCAGCCCACAATTAACCCATTGAAGGTGGCTGGATTTCGCAGCTGAAGCGGCCCTTGAGAATCTAACTCCTCCTCGTGTCTCTTGGCTCTTGGGCTGGCCGTCCACAAACGCCGCATATCGCACCAAAGAAAAACCAAAATGCAAATGCAGATCTGGTTTTCTTCGCTCGAAATGTCTCCAGCCAGCTGCTGCCGCCCTTTCACAAAAAAGCCTATTGCAAATATCAATGTGTATACCTAGCCCATAATGATGCTGTGTGTGACCTGCCTGCCTGTTGTACAAGGCGAGGGAGTGCAATGCGAGTGTCGTTGGTGTGTATGTGAAACTGCTATCAATACTCCAACACCCCCACAAAAGCGATTTGCGCTGTAATGGATTGTTGCATTCTCCAAACGTCAGAACGGACTTTTGTAGGTTGATGCTATTGTGGACGTATACTGAAGTGCATACCACCATCCGTTTTTGGAGACTGGCGTGCGCTCGCTATTGCGCGACGCCGAGCCATTTGCGCGTTACTCACAACCAGAAAGCGCGTCGTCTCGCGCTCTCGCCATTAGTCAATCGAAAATGGAACCAGAGCTCATGCCTTATTCACAAGCATGAGCGGGATGCAGTAGTAATACATGTAATGACGGAAAACGCGCCACTCCCCAATCAGTTCCATGACGACAACGGACGGCTGCCCAAACATCATTTCGCATGAATACTCTGGTGGTGCTGGTGCTGCTGCTGCTTTTTATTATCAGCTTCTTAACTTGTTGGATTGTCTTGTCCAGAGCCCTCATATATGTGGAGCCGGCGCCTTTGGCCACGAGTGGTGGCTGATGCGCATTCGCATCGTTGGATTTGGCTGCTGTGTTGGACCAAATCTAAAGGCGTGCGACTCACTCTCATTCCCGCTCTCTCTCTTTCGTGGACAACCACTCGGGCCGCCAGGTCTGCTCGGTCAGGTCTCGTTGCTGCTTGGTTTCAGGGTCCGAGTGAGAGCGGCCGGACTTCTATTGGCCAACTTGTTTTACCAAAACCCGCTCCAATTACAAGGCTGCTTCGTATACAGCGCCGTATGGGTCCAGTGTACAGGTGTATAACGGTACTCCACCCTTAATAAAAGGCTCACCAGAATCAATAACATGCAGCTAAAAGAGCAACGCCACCAATAATAGTAAAGCAGATACAGATCAGCTACGATGGCCGTGGACGTCGTGAGCTTCAAGAAGAAGCGCAGCAGCAGCGGCAGCAAAGGCGCCGGCCGCAAGCGCGCGCGTCGCAATTCGGAGGACGAAGGGAGCGACAGGGAGGAACAGGTGCTCCAGACCATTGAGGAGGTGCTTGAGGACCAGCGTCTGCGCGCGCAGCTGGTGCGCCAAGAGCTCCAGAGCGGCGGCACTGGCGGCGGCTCAAGCTCCAAGCGTACGGCGAATGGCTCGTCCAGTAACACTAGTGGTGGTTCACAGCCACAAGCGCAGTATGGGCTGCACGATCCGAAGAAAGACGGCTCAGCCGGCCAAAAGCTGCTGAACCTGCTGGATGGACAGTTCACGGGCCAGAGCACGACGACCCAGAAGGACCAGCACGAAGAGCTCCTGTGCGTATTGTATTGGATTATGCTGGATTCTACTGGGTTATGGCGTGCGAGACAGCCAGTGAATTACATTAAGTATGCTTGTATGATACGACTGACTGCAGCACACATGGACTAACTCATTGAACGCTCTTCTGTATGTATGAATGCATGATGACGTCCGTGTGCATTACAGGAACAAGTACATTGAGGAGAAGTTGGGAAAGAGCAAGTCGGCAGGTGGCGATGACGCCAACCAGCAGCGGGACCCATTAGCGGCGCTCATCAGTGAAGAAGACGCGCTCTACGTGCTGCCGGAGCACCTGAATCCGCAGGTGCCGGTGGCGTCTAAAGGCGCCGGCGACGAGAACGGCAACGGCGGCGTGCTCATCTGGAGCACGGGCATCGCCGAGGTGGAGCTGCCGGACACGTACAAGGAGAAGACTGTCGTGGCGACCAGGAACGCGCTCGACCGAGAGCGCGTCAAGTCGGGTCGCGCCGCAATCAGCTCGGCTCTGCCGGCCAACTACAGCACGGATTTCAACCGCCACCGCAGCGACTGGGTCGCCGAGATCAAGAGCCTGAACAAAGGTAAGTACCTACCGTTGTGCTGTGCTTACAGTATTTATCTGGTGGAGTAGATGAACAATATCTGACAATGAGTTTGATGGGGGGAATATCTGGATATTTGTGCTGGTGCAGACGAGAAGCGCGAGCGTGGCTTCCGCAATGGTGCGTGTCTTTTGCCGGATGTGTTGGATTCTTTTGCTGGATACAATAGCTGACATTGTGTCCTGTCTTGTTTGTTTTATTTGCAGTGCGGAAGGACCAGTCAAGCGACGACATCGCGATGTCCCGCTTCCGCAAGTTTGAGAGCCGCCGCAAGTTCAAGTGATTGAGCACCTTCGAAAGAGAGTGAACTTCGTAATTCGCACGTCGTCTCATGCAGTCGTCCCTATTATATAAACACATTAGCTACAGTAGCGATTCATCCTTTCTGAATACGTTGGGTTGCCACCAAGGTTGCTGGACAAGGAAGTCGACATGAATTGTGTGCATGTGAATGTAAATGCCCCCACCCACCCAAGTTCTAAAGGTCGTGCTGAAATGGGAAGTATCTGCACATACAGTATAGCATCGAGGTAGCAACGTTGCTATGATTGATGTGCTAGTGTGTGCCAATATAAGTACACTTATTATAATAGTGTACTTGTGCTGCAAACTTTCCAATGCGGATATTATGCTTATTGAGGTTATTTTGTTTTGGTATGCCTACTATAAATGGCTACTATAACTGGTTCTATTTCTTACATGCTATATGGCAGGCGTTCACAATGTGTGGAGTTCTGGGCTTGAAGGCGTTCATAAGTGTCCTGAAGCACTACTATGGCTCAGCATTTCTATTTAAAATACCAATTCTCTGTCGTTCACGACAGAGGCGAGATTCCCACATCCGGTCAGTAAGTCACCAGCTGGCGCTTTTTAAAGTAACCAAAATCAACCGTCGCTGGCTTTTTTCATTTGTCGATTTCGACAACTGCATTTTTTCCGAAATCAGCGAAAACCCAAAAATTCCGCCACGTATTCATTCTTCCGCATTGACGCGAGAAAGACATCAGAGACGTGGCGCGACACCATGAGCTGGCTGTGGGGGAACGAGACGACGGAGCAGGCGCAGATCGTGGTGAGTGCGCTGCAGAGCGAGCTTGACGAGCGCGAGGTGAAGATCCAGGCGCTGGAGGCGGCGCTGCGTCGCGAGCAGCAGGACTTCCAGCAGCTGCTGCAGGGCGAGATCCGCGAGCTCGAGGCCAAGAAGAGCAAGATCCAGCAGGAGCTCCAGGACGTCGACACGCTCATCAAGGACAAGCAGAAGCTGCTGCAGAAGGGTAAAACTGGCAATGGTAGTGCGAAGAAGAAGAAGGCGGCGGCGATGATACAGAGCAATGGCAGCACAGTAGCAGCGACAGGGACAGCAGCATTAGAGAAGCAGCCGTCCGAGAAGAAGAAGAAGAAGACCAAGAGCGCAGGCGATAAGGCTGCGAGTGCGAATGTAGCAACAGCGAAGAAGACGTTCCCAGTGGACGAGCACCTGCAGAAAGTGGCGAAAGTCGAGCCGAACGTGGCGTTTATCATTCAGCGCAGCACGGTACGCTCTCCCTTATCTCCACATGTGTTGGTGCATGTTGCTTGTATCATTCTCACTCGCCACACTTGCTGTTATTATTGTTATCGCATGTAGAACTCCAATACAGTCGTGTACGCGGGCCAGGTGAACAAGAATAACAAGAAGCTGGACCCGGCCAAGCCGCTGGAGGTGTACTGGATCATGTACGAGAAGGACGGCGCGCCGCGCGAGGACCTCAACATGATCGAGCGCAACACGGCGTATGGCGCGTCCTGCTCGCCGCATGCGTCGCTCAAGGAGCACTACGCGATGGTGCTCTCGTCGCTCAAGGACCGCGAGTGCGTGCTGTCGCTCGACGAGCAGGGCCGCGTGCAGGCCAAGACCGTGATCGCCAGCAAGCGCGACGTGGTGTTGCGCCGCGTGTACGTGCAGATGACGACCGGCTGGGTGCCCACGGTCGACTACGTGGAGCTCTTCGGCGTCGACCCGGTCACCATGGAACCCGTGTACGAAAAGAAGAGCAACAAGTAGGTAGATAAGCAGGCAAAAGTCGACAGCAGCAGTTTTGTATGTGTCTTTCATTTCAGTCAGTACGTACGTAACCTCTAACAAAAAATTTAACAAAATTTAGTCATGATGTCTATGTGAAGTCTACAGCGCGCGGCGCATCATGACGAGCGCCGCGGCGCCGAGCGTCGTGCCCAGGATACCGCGCAGCACGTCCTCCGGGACGTCGTGGGTCACGTACTTGGACGTCACGTAGACGCCCACGGCCAGCGCGCCGCCCACGCGCACGGCTGTGGGGATGTGGATCGCCTTGGCCTTCACGTTGTGGTACGTCGACGCCGCGGCCGTGGGCACGATCGAGAGCAGCGACGTGCCGATGATGTGCTCCTGCGGCATGTCGCTCGCGGCTGTGAGGTACGCCGTGATGAGGATGCCGCCGCCGAGTCCGCACAACCCCGAGATGAAGCCCGCGCCTGCTCCAGCGAGCAGGTACTTTGTGTTCGCGGCCGCGAAACCAGGGAGGTCGCGCTCGACGCGCTCAATGTACGGCACAGTCTGGTCTTCGCCGAGCGGCTGGCCGTAGAACTGGAGGTCGAGTGGGTCCGGGTTCGTGTTCCACTTGGGGAAGTACGCGCTGTTCTTGAGGAAGATGAGCGGCGAGCACGCGAACATCGCGGCGCCGACTACGAGCGATAGGCGCTTACTGCTCAGGCGCTGCGCGGTCTGCACGCCGTAGCGGGTGCAGATAATCGCCGGGATCGTGGTCATGAACGCCAGCGGGTAGTTGCATGCGCCGGACTCAAAGTGATTCCACGCGCCGACCGATGCGCTGAGCGTGACCGCGCCGATCGACGTGCCATTCACAGCCTGCTGCGAGAGCGTCGTGAACTTGGCCAACGTCTGTACACATCATTTCGCAATATGGTATGGAGATCGTTAGTTGGATGGAGTGGATTGGGACGAAATGAGCACAGCAGTAAAGAACATACTGGGATCAAGATGAGTCCGCCGCCGACGCCCGTGAGCGCCGAGATGACGCCCGCGATGCCGCCCGCCGTGACGCCGACATGGAGCGGGATCGCGGCGCTCTTGGAGACGCCCTCTTTCGTGGCCGAGCAGAAAATGCGTCTTCCTGGCACGCGTGCTGCCGCCGCTCCAGCAGTGACGCTGCTGTGGGTGGATGCGACGACAGAGATCGATGGGCGGGCGTGGGGAGAGCTGCGCGCGCGCTGGGCGGCGGATCGGAGCGGCGTGCGGAGCAGCATCTGTCTTTCTGGCAGGCAGGAAGAGGGCGTGCGCGAGCGAGTGAGAATTGGCGACTGAACCCGTGAGCCGAGCTCTCCGTTGAGAGTTCATTGATGGCTTTCACTGCGCGACGCGACCGACGTGGCGCATATAATGTTGATGCTGACGCACGGAGCAGGGCTGACAGGCGACCATCTTTTGTAGCTTTTTGCGAAATTGCGACCATTTTTTGTGACGTTTGTATGTTAAGGCATTGCTCCGGAACTATCCTATCATGTCCTGTTTATGTGCTGTAAATCCTACGTTACTTAATGTCTATCTCGTATAAAACCTTTAAAAGATGATGATTGGTCAACCTCCTATTATTAAAATGACCAAAATGAAACGTTCCAAGATGGCGGGTTGAAATGGCTCGCTTTTGTTTTGCAAATATGGGTTCGGGTTTGAAAATGAATTTGAACCTTCACTAACCACTCTACCATCTTACGCAATCGATGATTGTATACAAAGAGGTCCAAACATCATGATTACCATCTTCATGTAATTTAAAAACTAAATGTGAATTTTACGAAGGTCACGAAATCATACCAATTTCATACCACCAGTGCTGGTACTGCGCAAGGTTTAATGAAATTTGTACGCGCTTTATCAGAAATTCATTACCAACCAAAATCGTATCTAATTGGCCGACCAATCCGTCCAATCAGCAATAGGACAAATACTCTCAAACCAGGGTTTGTATGGAGCATGTCTCTTTTTGTGAAAACTTTGGAACGCTATGTTTCTAACCCTGACCCTACTGGAAGGTAGCATTCCACGATTCTCCATTTTGCGGCTATTCATGTGATGCGAGTTGGAACGCTATATATATAGCGTTCACTCGAAAACATCACTATCAATTCAATAAACTGTAGAAGCTTTTTTACATGCTCACCTTTCGTTTGCCATATTATTGAAGGACTCAATGCACGTAGTGTATACGCACAGCACTCGGATCGTGCCGCCTAAGTACTTGCTCATTGCCGAGCTATCTTTCGTCACTTGATCCACTGAAAACAGAAGAAGGCAGCGACGGAGACTCGATGCGAATGTCCTGGTGCCTAGCAAGTTCTCTCAACGAACAAAAGGCAAAAAAATTCGCAGCACTAGAATGCATTTGGAACACGAGGAAAACGTCGTTTTCTATGCTTGCACTTCTGTTCGATGGTGGGCTCGTGCCCTACGGCTAGACATACAGATGAGCAAAACTTGCTTCACGATCTGCCTTGTCGCGAACGCAATCGGATTAGAGAAACTCCTGTCGGTGTTCGTCGGCAAATGCCGCAAGACTCGGTGCTTTTAGGAGAAACCTGCCCTCGCCCTTGTCTTCCAGTTTAAAAGCATTGAAGACGGATACATTTTAAAGCCTTATCTATTGCCGGGTTGCTGTGCAACAGTAACCAAACTGGCGTAGGTACAATGTCTTTGGGATTGTATTCTTAGGTTGCTGGCCTCTGTGTCTCGATACTACATCGAAGGCGCTAGCAACTCTCACTTGTGAACATTCTCTCGGAGGTGATAGACCTCAGTACCAGGAAGCGTCAGCCTCCCGTACCAAAATTAATTCGCAGTCGCAGGTGGTACTCAAGAGATTGCATCCCCCAGAGTAGTCCTTGAAGTTCCCAATCTGAGCTCACTCCCTTGTTACAATTTCTTTCCACTCATACATACAACAAATATGCTTATTACTACGCCGTGTTATTGTTTCAAAGCGCTTTGTGTCCTCTTTTCAAAAAAATTACTATCCGATCTGCTTTAAACGGTCGACGCGATGATCTTCGCGACCGTGGTGCACACCTCGGCGACCGTGATCGACGTCGAGGCACCCTTCCAGCCCTCTGGAATGCGCTCTTCCAGCATGAACGAACGGATCACTTTGGCGCTCACAGTCTCGTTGTTCTTGGTGCCGAAGCCCAGCAGGAAGTCGCAGCTTTGGTGTACGCGAGCGTCTGCTGCGTGGCACCGAACACGACGTTCGGGTTCACGGTCATGCTGTTGATGAGACGCGCCTTGCGCACCGCGGCGAACTCCTTTGGGCCAAAGTTGCCGTCGGCGTCGGCGCGCGCTATCAGGTCCTCGACCAACGCGGCGTCGATCACCACTGGGTCTTGGCCAACGTTCAGGCCCGCGTGCACGAGCGACACGCCTTGCTCGAGTTCCTCGGCGCGCACAACGTCGTCGAGCAAGAACATCGCTGGCACGAGGCTGAGCAGCGTTTGCGCCCCGACCTTTGTATGTGCTCGGGAGGTAGAAACCATGCCTCCGAGGGAAAGAAACAAGGCCAAGGTTTTCAGTTTCTGATGTTGGTTATCCAGTTGTGTTAGTGCAATCGATGCTTTTTTACTTCTTTTTTTGTCCAAGTTCTTGTTCCACCACGAGAGGACCGTGACCACGAAGAGCACAAGCAGTAGCACGAGCGAGATCGCGTCCACCATCGCGACGCGCAAGACAAGTGAATGAACTGGAGAGAGCAACACTGCCGGGGCGTGCTGGTGTTGTGGCTGATAAGACTGCGCAAGCTGAGAGTTCTGTTGTGTGATGGTGGCTACCACTTCAATGAAATGGCGACGGGTTCACAGAGTGACAGATTCCTTCAGCGAAAGCGCGCTGTTTCTGGTAAAGTTGCTGTTGTAAAAAGCGCGCTCCGACTAATTCTGATTTATACCAATAAATCCGAATTTTCGAATTCGTAAGCCCAAACTGGTTCTCTCTGATTGGTTGAAAATGTGTGACTCTCACAACAGCCGGTGTAAATAGTGGGTTAATTGCCTCAAATGGAATGGCCAATTTGCTTAATTGACCCACCCATTGCTAAACCGGAACATTCATATTCGAGCACATTCTCCGGACACTGTTCAATGGAGACCTCTCCATTGAACAGTGTCCGGAGAATGTGATTGAATAGGTTTTTCCCAATAGTGAAATTGCCGGAGATCAGTTTCAAGAGGGGCAACCGGGTTTTAGAGTTGGTGTAACTCAAATTTATGGTTAGTGACGAAAACGCTACGATTGATGGCTATTTTCTACTCTCTCATACAAAAGTGTAGTGCTGATCCCACACGAGTGGGAGCAGCGTATCCACGATGCGTTGTTGTTGCTGTCAAAACTTCAAATCAAAATGGCGAAGCCTTCTCCAAGTAATATTCAAATAATGGACTCGAGTGACCTCCTATATAAAACTTAGTGTGATTAGGGGTTATTATTAACCCAGCGTATTTGATTTGAACGCATTACAACGACTTTATATTATTTTTACGGTTAAGAATTAATGTTTGAAAAGGCAATATTTACCTTTTCAAATTCAAGGCATTTTCACACAACGTAACCTAACCTTTATGAAGCTCCAGATTAAACTCTAAATGAATGAAATTATGTTTGAGTGCCTAAATCGGCTATTGTGATCTTCGGGAAATAGGGTTATGGCTGACTCTCCAATAATTTTCAGCATATAAGTGTCTAAAAGTGTATTGACAAAAGCCGATTCCGAACATGTGATGTACACTTTTTCGGAATCGGCTTTCGCTGATACATTTTTATACATTTTCTTTCAGAATGTACTGGACAATCAACCATAACCAGAATCCCAACTCAGACAGCCCCGACTCAGACAAAACTCAGCTGAATGACTCAGGAAATCAGCAGACTCAGGCAAATACTCAGATTCATGGGTACGCGACTCAGATATTTATTTTCCGACCAACGAGAGGTCCAAAAGTGGGTTTGTGATACAAAATGAAAATGCTGGTGCTGCGAAGAGTAGCGACACCACTTGGTTGCGGAAGCAGCGTCCAAAGCAGTGCTGCGCTACCGCTGTTGGTGCTGCGACACTGTGGGGCACTTCACCATGCGCTTTGCTTTGACACTATGACCCGTTTGCCACTTCATCGGTGCTTCGCTGTCCACACGCAGCCGCCCGCTCCGTCAAGCGATGGTGATTCCAAGAAGAGTGAAATGCTGGATGAGGAGGAGAACGAGAAGGTGAAGAAGAGCAGCGAACCCATGGCAAACGATGACCACAGCAGCAGTAACCCGTGGCGCCACTTCCAGGCGTTCAGCAATATGGACGAGTACATGGACGTCACGCTGATCCACTACAAGAACAATGAGAGCAAGAGCGAAGGCGTCAAGAAGGGCAGTGGAGAAGAAGCTCATAAGCCCCACATTGCATCAAATGCACAGCCGCAAACGAAAGACTGACTGAAGTGAACTCCGGTTGTTGTTGTCGTGACCCAAATATACCATATAAATCAATTTCACAGTGCTGTTTAACTCGTCGTTCTCGTCGTCTGTCTGTCTGTCTGTGCCTTGAGCGTCTCTCTCTTGTTTGTTTGTTTTCGTCTTCTTTAAATGAGCATCACCATGGGATCGTCGCCGTCGCGGATGTACATCAGCTTGTTCTGTTCTTCTAAGGAGATCAGCACCTTCTCTAGCTCTGCGCGCGCCACCAGATCGTTGCGAGCGCGTGTCCTATTCACGCGTTCCAGCACGTCCGTCAGCGGGAACCCGTCGTCGTCGTCGTCGTTCTGTCCCTCGCCGACCATGTCGGTCAGCACTCCGCAGACCTCATCCGCCAGCTCATCCACACTATAGACACAAAAGCGTAGGCGAAAGCACACAAGTTAGAACACGTGACCCTAAAACAAAGCCAAAAGGGGGCAACAAAGCAAACGAAACGAACCTCCACGACGCGTGATCGCGTTTCCTGGACTCGGATTTCATCTTCTCGTCCTTGACGGGCGTTGCAGGGGCGTCCAGTTCGTCGTCAATCGGGTCGACAGTCTTCAGCACCGACAGACTAGGTTCATCTTCTGCTATCGTCATGTGGTGGTCCTGCGCAGGGGCCTTCTCGTCACTCGTACTTGGCTCGGACGCTTCGTGGTACAACGCGAAACTCATCAAGCCCATCGCCTTCTCCGCGTCCTCCTTTTCGATCGACTTGCTCAGACGCGCCTTCGCGTGCGCCGACGCCAAACGAATCAGAGTTTCCAGACTACGCGCCGTCACGGGAAGCGTGCGCGCGTTCTGCTGCGAGCGCAGCTCCGCATAGCCTTCCGCGATCAGATCGATCGCGCTGTCTGTCAACACCGGCTGGAAACGCGTCTTGGCGTAATAAATGTACTTCTTCAAGAAGTCCAGCGTGAGGATGCCGTTGCCGCTGCCCGCGTACGAGGAAGACTGGAAGCCGCCGTGGAGCAGCGGATCGTATTTCTGGAAGATAGAGTCGGCCGCATCCAAGTTGTCGCCCGTGTCCTTCAGCAGCGCCATGTGGTCGGTCGAGCTCACTTCGAACGACAAAGGAATGCCTTCTTGCCCGGCGCGTGTGTATCGGTGCATGCGCAGCACGTGGTCGGAAATATTTCGGTCGGCGCCGCGGTCGAGCTTGTCGAGCACCACAAACAGCAGATCGAAACGGGACAGCAACGAGTCTGGGAGCCCGATGTTCTCCTGCGGCTTCTTGTTCTTGTTGTACTGACCGTACACGGGGTTTGCCGCCGCCAAGACACTGCATCGCGCGTTCAACGTCGCGTGGATGCCAGCCTTGGCGATGGTCACTGTTTGCTGCTCCATGACTTCGTGGATAGCTACGCGATCGGCTTCGCTCATCTTGTCGAACTCATCGATGCAGACGATACCACGATCGGCCAGCACCATGGCACCAGCTTCCAGTCGCCGCTCCCTGGTCTCTGGGTCCATGGTCACAGCGGCCGTCAGACCGACACCGGACGAGCCTCGGCCGGTGGTGTTGACCGCGAGCGGCGCAATCGTTCGCACGAAGCGAAGTAGTTGCGACTTGGCCGTTGACGGATCACCGACCATCAGGATCTACGTCACAAGAGCAATTTAAACATTAGATATGTTATGGTTCATAGAAATAGTCAATAACACCAGCGCCAGGCACTCACATTGACGTCACCACGGAGATGCGTTCCATTCTCCAGGTTCTTTTCCACACCACCCAGCAGCTGCAACAGCAGCGCCTTCTTGATCTCAGCGTGACCGTAGATCGACGGTGCGATAGAGCGCGACAGGATGTCAAACGCGTCTTCACGCTTGGCGAACTCGCGCACGTTGAGCAAGTCCTCAGTGGACATCACGATGCCGTTCACCTCCTTACCCAGAAGCTGGACATTGTTGGCGATCAAGACCGTGCGGAACACCGCGGTGGACTCAGCAGCCGACTTGCCGCCCAGAGGACGGTAGATGCCGATGATGCGCACGCGGTCGCCAGGCTTGCACTTGTCCACGAGATCGTTCTCAACGATCACGTCACAGGAGCGCGGTAGCTGACCGAGTGGCGCGGTCTCGGGGGTTTCCTGCATGCTCAGCATCTGGTAGTCCTTGTACTGGGAGAGACCGAACTCCGTCTCCAGAAAGTTCCCGTTCTCGTCCTTAGTTGGGTACACGCTGGACGTCGGTAGACCCGAGAGCGACGTGTTGTCACGATACTCGCGCGACAGGATTGCGTTGGTCTCCTTGCAGAAGTGCACCGACTTGACGACCTTCGGACGCACCGCCGAGCACTTGGTGATGATGCCCTGCACGCACACCATCTGGCACAAGTAGGACGCGAGCAGTCCGCGCGGGTTGACGTTGTGGTGGCCAAAGTCCCCTTCGAAGCCGACGTGGAAGATCATATCCTTGCTCGACTCCTGCTCCTTGCTGCCGTACATGCTGTCGTAGTTGAACACCAAGTCCTTCACGGCAGCTTCAAACGGCGGTACGTACTCCATCGGATTGCGCAGGATTCTGCATTTCGTCAAGCATAACGCCACATTAACATACCAACGTCAGCCGACGATGAAGACGTATTTATAATAGTAATATCTCATTCAGTGATAACGTACCGATCGGCGATGTTGTCCTGTCCGCTGGTGGCCGGGTCCGTGAACGAACTGTCGTATTCGCGCAAGTCGTTGAGGTCGACCGCCAGGCGCGAGTTCTTCTGGCTCATCATCGCGCGCAGCTTCTCCGAGTAGTTGCCAAAGCCATCCTACAAATGTACCGCATCAATCAATCAATCAACACACACCCGTCCGCGTCGCGTTAGTACCGTGCATTAATACCAGGGCCGTATGCCCACACCGAATACTGCTACTAGCGCACCTCATTCTCCAGAAAGTGCTGGAAGTAGTTCTTGTGGCGGCGGAAGGCCTCGTCCAGCGCGTCCTGCTGCAGCTCCATCTCGTTCCTTCGCTTCCGTCCTTCGCGCCTTTGCCTTTGGGCTTTGGAGAGGAGGTGGCCAGGCGGGGCAAGCGAGCAGTTGCGCGCGGGTGAAAAGCGGCAGAGCGAGGAACCGACTTTTAGAGAAGCTTACCGTTTTTAACAAGTATTACAGACCTTTGGATTTTCAAATTGCTCAGACTCTCTCGTTTTCCCGCCTTCTTTTTAGATTTTAGGAGGGATGGGAGGTCGGTCAATTGTTCAAACTCTCTCATTTTCCCGCCTTTTTTTAGGGGATGGGAGGTCAGGTGGGAACAGCTTGGATTAGATTAATCTGATTGATTTACTCTCTCATATTCTAAAACCCGTGCTGGGTGAAATTGGTTGAGGATGGAGGCTGAGGAGACAGACTTGAATTAGAATGCTGCTAGTCATTTACCCTTTCATATTCTAAAACCCGCCTGAGCTTGGAAAGTCTAGGTACTGGTTAGGATATTATTTCATAAAAATCCTCGAAAGTGGAACTTTCTACAAATTTATTTACAGTAAAACGACTCACCCCAGTTTAAAGTTTAAATAAGGATTGTATCACAACTTGGGGAATCTCAGCTCAAAGTTTTTGTTTAAGAAATTTATTTTATTTTCAGCTTTCAAATAAGTTCTCAAATAATTTAAATTATTACTGCTACTTCTTAGAGCTACTTCATTGTGAAGTGGTTGTCAAACTCCAGCTGCAAATCGACGAAAAAGTGTAGCCATGTTCAAACAACCACATGTATCACATCAATACGCACACCTGGGACGTCGCGCGCAGCACGTGCTTCTTCACGAAGAGGTAGTGGTGCGGCCGCTCGGCCTCCAGCGCCGCCTTTTCCCGCTGCAGCCGCGCGATCTCCTCGCGCAGCTTCAGGCGCTCCTCGTCGCCCAGACGAGCCATGCGCTCCAGCTCCGAGTTGATGTCGACGAGCTCCGCCACCTGCGCGCGGTGCTTCTTCATGGTGGTGCAGATCCAGAGCGCGAGCTTCGTGTTGCCGCGCAGTGACTCAGGGATGTCCTCGAGCCCGGTGTTGTCCTCGCAGCCGAGCTCCTCGAGTCGCGGGCATTCGCACAGCGTGTGCGGCAGCGACGTGAGCTTATTATGGCGCACGTTGAGCATGCGGAGCCATTGGAGCCGTCCGAGCTCCGCAGGAAGAGTCACCAGCTCGTTGTAGGACACGTCGAGCTCTTCGAGGCGCTCGCAGTACTGAAGCTCGCTGGGGAGCTCGGTCAGGCGATTGCGGTGCAGATCCAGTTTGCGCAGCTGGATGCAGTTGCCGATCTGCTTGGGTAGCGCCGAGATGCGGTTGCTGTTCAGCAGCAGCTCGCGCAGCAGCAACAGGTTGCCGACGTCCGGTGGGAGGTGCACGAGCTGGTTGCGCGACACGTTGAGCACGAGCATCGAATGCACGTGCGTCCAGACGACTTCGTCCAGCGTCACCCAGTGCTTGTCCTGGAGGTCGAGGATGCCGTTCTCATCCGGCGCGAGTGAGTCGTCAAAGATGTCGTCCATGCTATTGGTGGTGATGAGGATATGGTGATTATCAATGTGGTCAAGCCGTAAGAGCAGCGCCTTCAGCTCTCCATTGCTTATCTTTGGTTTAATGCTCAATGACTGGCATGCAGCTGAAAATATATATCGTTACGTATGCTCCGGGCTATTGATAGCCACACATTCACTCATTCACTCGCTTGTCCATTTCAACTATAATGAGTTTGTTATGCAGTTATACAAGTACCCATCTATGAGATCACGCACGCAGCCTTTCTTGCTGCCCTTACTTATCTTCCTCTTCATTCTCTTCGTCTTCATCGTCCTCTTCATCTTCATCGTCGGAGGCGTCAACCACGACCTCGACGCCGACCTTGTGCCACGCGTTGTTGAGCACGCCGCGCATGTTCCAGATCGGCGCGATCGTGTCCGGCTGCACGTTGTAGGACGAGTCCACTGCCTTGCACGTGATGTCCAGGTTCGTCGTGCCCGGCGGGACCTCCACGTCGATCTCCCACGGGGTCCACGCCCACGCACGGTTATACTTCTGGCGCCGTCCGGACTCGTTCAGCACCGCCGGGTTCCACGTCTTGCCCCCGTCCGCAGACACGTCCACACGGATGATGTTGCGGCCCCCGCCGCTCCACGCGTAGCCTTTCACGGTCACAATGGACGACTCGCTGCCGTCTTCGACAGTGTGCACCGATCCGTTCTTCGGCTCCGTGATCGCTGACTGCACGGGCAGTTCCTGGATCGACTCGCCGGCAAACTTCCAGTAGTCCTCGCGCGAGTAGTCCACGTTCGGCGGGAACCCGCGGTAGTCGCGCTGCTGCCAGAAGCTCGGGCTCTCCACGTTCGACAGCACGATGCGGTGCACAAACTTGACGTTGCGCGCGCCGACCGTGCCTGGAACGATCACGCGCAGGGGGTACCCGTGGTCGCGCGGGATCGGCTCACCGTTCATCTCGAACGCGAGCAGCACGTCTTTACGCGGGTCGACTGCCGTGGGGAACGGAATCGACGCGCCGTAGCTCTTGCCCTCCGTGTCGACGTCGAGCCCTTCGAACTGCACGTGCTGAATGATGCAGTTGCAGTCGTCGCACGTGCCGATGTTCTCTGCGATGTCGCAGTCGTGCATCGGGCGGCAGTCCTCCTCGCTCACGCCGAGACTCGCGAGCACGTCCGAGAGCAGCACGCCGGTCCAGTTGGCAGTCGAGAGCGCGGTCGTGTCCCAGCTCAAGCCGTTCACCTGCTTGACGCCCGACATCTCGGCGCGACGATTGCCCGCGCACTGGATCGTCGTGGCGACCGTGTGGTGCTTGAACTTCGTCTTGAGCTCGTCCAGCGTGAACGACACTTCTTTGTCTTTGCCGATGCCAATGCCAGCAAACTTGAGCTTGTAGTCGTCCATGTTCACATTCGGGACCGGCAAGTGGTTGCGCACGAAGAACAGGTCGTTCGGTGTGATGAACGACTCCATCAGCAGCTCCGGCGGCGGCTCGGCGTTGAACGGCATGCTCGAGTTCACCTTGAGCGCCGGGTGGCGAGTCGGGTCCTGGCTGTACGGTCCGTCGCCGTATCGCTCTTTGCGGATTTTCTCCAACACAAGCACGTCCTCGTCGCACAGGTTGCCGATGCGCAGACTCTCGAGGATACGGTGCACGTCTTCGTGGTTGTGTGCAGCATACAGCTGCCAGAACGGCTCGATGGACTTGCCCGCGGCGAGCAGGATCTTGGTGCCGCCCGGGTGCGACGCGATGAACTTAGTGATCTCGTACACGCCGTGCTTGTAGACCACCCAGACGCCGTTCTTCTTCGCGCCAGTATGCTCCTGCACTTGGTCGAGTGTGTAAGTCGGGAGGGACGGGTCCACTTCACCCGGGGTGAGCGGAGACTGCTTCTCCTCGTCGTCAGAGCTTGCGTTGGCTTCACAGAGCGCAGCAGCCGAGAGTCCAGATGCAACACCAGCGACTGCGAGTCTCGTTGCAACAGAGGAGCTACGTCCATGTCGCCAGTAGTTGTAGTTGTGCTGGTGGTACGTGCTGTATGTGTTGCTGAGCTGCTGGAGCGGCGCAGGACGAAGAGATCTTTTTGTCGTCGCGCGCAGAGACGAGAGCGCACTGCGTAGTGCGGCGGCGGTGGGCTGGACGATGCGCATCGTGAGCTTCTTCGTCTTCTGAAACTGCTGCTGCTGCTAATGCGGGTGGCAGCGCAGGTTCTCGAGTGCTGACGGAGGAGGAAGGAGAATGGGAAGAAAGCTGGATGACGCTGTCTTTCCTGGTCCGCAAGTTGAATATGTGGTGGGTGGGGGCAGGCGAAAACGAATGAACGATCCCAGATCGAATGCAAAGAGAGTGTTGGTCAAGCCCTATCCACAGTGTGATATCCAATCAAAAGGGCTTAAATGAGCCAATCAAATGCAGGTTTGAATCGTTTTTCTCCATCGGCGGAACGCTATTCTGTTGAGGGGGCTCAAGTATGATATATGAAAGTTCTGCTGCTTGCACAACATTCGGCTCTAGTAGGAAAATGGCGGGTTTTACAAGGGCGGTATACTTAAGTACCTGCGCTAAAATCTTGAGCACAAAGTAAGTACGCTCATTTGAAGCAACCTGTTAACGGTTCACGTGACCAGCTATGTTTAGCCAGCTACAATTGATTGCAGTCAAAGTACCCACATTTGACTCTTTATAACCGGGCTAAACCCTTAGTTAGTGACAAAATGCTCTTATCTGAGCCGCTGTAAACATTTTTGAGAAGGCCTCCCTCTTTTGAAAGTTAAAAGAAACAACTTGGTTTAAAACGAAAAATGCGCGTGACTCCCCAAGTTGTGATACAATCCCTATTTAAATAGGAGTGAGCCATTTTGCTGTAAAGGAATATCGCAAAAGTTCCTCTTTCGGCGACTTTTATAAATCGATTTGATCAAAAATTTACCATTTCCAGTGGGCAATGGTGGACCGAGCCACTTGTTGGTTGCGAAGATAAGATAAGAAATTTCACTAAAGAAGGTAAAATATGAGGCTCGCTGTGTCGGAATGTTGGTACTTCAACTCTCCACTCACCTGTGGCCATAATCAAAACCCTGACAGTTGATCCAAGTTGACGACCATTCAGGATTGTTTGCCGTCTTCAAAGACGCCCAAGTAAACCACACGCACGCACACACGCTCATTCCCCAATTTACCCACCACCGCACATATCTCAGCAGCAACAAGGACAACAAGAAGGTCACGATGGCGCTCAACTTCATCACCTCGACGCTCTTCCCGCAGACCACGAGCACGTTCACGCCATCGGAGGACGAGAAGCAGTGGTACGCGGACGAATTGATCAAGCAGCGCCGCTCGGTCTTCCCGCGCAACTACGACCCGACGCGCAAAGTGCCCCGGGAGGTCATCCAGAAGATGCTCGCGAGCGCCAACTGGGCCCCGACCCACAAGCGCACCGAACCCTGGCGCTTTGTCGTGTTCAGCACACCCGAGGCGATCCAGCGCCTCGGCCAGTTCGAAGCGGATCTCTATCGGAAGCTGACCCCAGAGCACAAGTTCAGCCAGCGCAAGTACGACAAGAAGCTCAAGGTGGACACCGGCGTGTCGTGCGTGATCGCGATCTGCATGAAGCGCCAGGCGTCCGAGAAGCTCCCCGAGGTCGAGGAGGTCTGCGCAGTCGCCTGTGCGGTGCAGAACCTGCATCTGTCGGCCACGGGCCACGGCGTCGGTGGCTACTGGCGCTCCGGAGATCGCATCTTCTCGGACGAGATGAAGCAGTTCTTGGGTCTGGGCGAGAAGGACAAGTGCCTCGGACACTTTTACGTCGGGTATCCGATGCCAGGCCACGTGGCTAGAGGCTCTCGCGGATCGATCGACGACAAGGTCGTCTGGATCACCGAGTAAACGAGAGTGTAGGTAGTTGATTGGTTCTTTGCAGCGTAGTAGCCCATTTGTTTTCAATGCAATACAAAAGCATTTCAATTTCAACAGCATACACGATGCTTGATGCCAATCATTGCATACTCAGTCGTTCTCCTTGTTAACTGATGCTTCTTGCAGTGTATCCATCGACAGAATTGTATCCAATAACCTATTCAGTGGAGATAATTTTATCCAATCGAATGCTACAAATCTCCATCGGCAGAACTGTCAAACCACGAACCTACAGCATGGAATATGTTGTATGACAGTTTCGAGCTGGAAGCAGAAATTCATCAGATGCACATCATTTCGAAGAGAATAAAGACCATCATTCCGTCATTCTGCAAATTCGATCCAAACTTTGGACTCTTGGCCAGTTTTGGAGCTGCTGCTGCTGGCGCTTGCAGCTTCCGTGGCAGAGTGCATGAACATCCAATTCGTGCCTGTTTACGTCAAGTCCAATCGATTCCATGCTGACCTCACAGATACCTAAACAGCAGAAATTGCACTCAGAATTGCAAATAAACATGACGACACTGATCTGCCGTTGGTGTTGAAGCTATCTGGGCTGGTAACCGTGCGCACTCATTTCCGCCAGCTCTTGCCTGTTGTCGAATGAATACGGTCAGCAGCGTGAGGATGAATGCGCCAAATGTTAGGTGAGCACATGAGTGTTGAGAGAGTAATTGCAGGTGCACTCAGCACTCAGCACTCAGGTGCGCGTCGACGAGGTCCACGTCACTTCGAGCGAGGGAGGGACCTTCTCATCTCTGATGGCGAGCAATCAGCCGACCAGAAATTGATGACTGGACTCGCTGGCACGCGGCAAGTGGCCAATGAGATTCAGTACTGCGCCTATTTTCCAAATTTTATCCAATCACAGTCGCAAAGTGGACATAATCACGAGCCTACATCTGAGTCCTTCTGAGCCTGAGACAGAAGCCACATTTCTGAAACCGCCCGATCCCCGATTCCCGATGCACATCAATCTCTCGAGCACTTTCCAATCTTCCCCGCCACGCGCGAAGCTCTCGAGTCAATCGAAAAAGAAGAGATGGTCGCCGCCTCACCCTCCGTCGCGCTGATCTCCGTCGCGGCCGCCGTGTCCGCCGCGCTCTACGTGATCAAGCAGCGCTCGCACGCCAAGCCATCGGCCACCGCTGCCCCTGCTGTGTCCCCTGAGAAGCCTGCCACGGCCACTGCCGGCAAGCAGTGGAGCGCCGACGAGCTCATCAAGCACCGCCGCTCCATCTTCCCGCAGGACTACGACCAGAGCCGCAAGGTGCCGCGCGAGATCCTCGAGAAGATGCTCGAGAGCGCCAACTGGGCACCCACGCACGCGCGCACCGAGCCGTGGCGCTTCATCGTGTTCGACACGCCCGCGGCTCTGCAGCGTCTGGGCCAGTTCGAGGCTGACCTCTACAAGAAGATGGTGCCGGCCGACAAGTTCATGCCGAAGAAGTACGAGAAGAAGATCCAGGCCAAGCTCCAAAGCTCGTACGTGATCGCGATCTGCATGAAGCGCCAGCCGAGCGAGAACCTCCCGGAGATTGAGGAGGTGTGCGCCACGGCCTGCGCGGTGCAGAACCTGCACCTGTCGGCTTCGGGCCACGGCGTCGGCGGCTACTGGAGCTCGGGTCCACCGATCTTCTCGGACGAGATGAAGGAGTTCCTGGGTCTGAGCGCGAAGGACAAGTGCCTCGGCCTCTTCTACGTGGGCTACCCAAAGCCCGGCCACGTGGCAAAAGGCGCGCGCAAGTCCATTAAGGACAAGGTCACCTGGGTCTCCGAATAGAGCGTGCGAAGCGATACAAAGTTGCGCAGCAAGAGCGTTCGTTGTTTAGAGCAGATAACGAATGAGAAAAGCGCGCAAGTGTCCATGTTGCATTTTTCACTTTTCTGCTGTGTGGAGCTGTTCATTGTTAAAGTCCTCTCAGTTGTCGAACTTCTAATGTGTGCTTTTAATTGTGTGATTGATGAGTTACTTGGATCCGAACTCGGCTTCCCACGCCTCAAAGCGGCGGAGCTGCTCTTGCCCGACCGACTTGGACACATTGCGCAGCGCTTCAGCAAAGTCGTCCTATTAGGTATCACGTGTTCACATTTCCGTCGTTAGCGATTATCAAAAGGACATCGTTAAGCATGCGACGGACTGATGGATTGAGGACACACCTTTGTGACAATCAGTCGTTTCTTCTCGAGCAAGTCGCGGAGCTCGTCGCCGGCTTCCTGGTCCTGACGACTCAACTCCATGAGCAGCCCCGGCGTGTACACGCGCTTCACGGGCATTCGCTTGGCTGTCAAACGGAAAAACAACAACAGATTGATCAGCACAGTGAATGGATCAGCAATCGTACCAACACCACGAAACTGCAAAGAGCAATGATCAGCACCCACCAGTCTCACAGACGCTCGTGATGTCATCGCCGCTGTAGCCCTGGGTTTCCTGAACCAGTTTTTCAATCTCAACGTCCGGTGCGAGATCCACCCGCCGCAGATTCAATTGGAACAGCGCGTGCCGGGCCTCCGCCTCGGGGAGAGAGATGTACACACGCTTTGTCAGTCGACGGCGCATGGCCTCGTCCAGCTCCCATGGAAGGTTTGTGGCTGCCAGGAGCATCACGCGCGCGCCTTCGTGTTCACTAGAGGACACACCGTTGATCTGAACCAGCAGCTCCGTTTTGACTCTGTTAGACATCATGCACAAATGTTGGTTAGTTCACTTTGTCGACCTAAGCCCAGTTATCTCAACACTCGTATTTGCAATCAGTAGTACCTTCGACTCGCTTCATGCTCGGTCGCAGCGCCTCGTGCCGACGCAATCGCATCGATCTCGTCCATGAAAATGATCGACGGCTCGTAGTATCGTGCCATGTCAAAGAGGATGCGCACCATTTTCTCGGAGTCACCACGGTACTTCGACGAAAGCGTGGACGCCGACACGTTGAAGAATGTCGCGCCGCATTCATGAGAGACTGCCTGTGATGAGAAAGAGAGAAGAATAGAGTTGGTGAGCACCACTTAGTCGTTTGTGCACCACGCACCCAAAAACGTAAGCTTTACCTTTGCCAACAGAGTCTTGCCTGTTCCCGGCGGCCCAAACATCAGGACGCCATTACAGGGTTTGAGAAGTCCATCCTAGGTCCATCAAATCGCATCCACTCAGCTTCTGTCATCATATTCGCTAGGTATTTATCAAGTAGAGCGTGACGCTTACCTCAAAGAGATGCGGCGCAATTTGCGGAAGCATCACGGTCTCCTGCAAAAGCTGCTTCGTGTGCTCCAGGCCGGCAATGTCGTCGAACGAGATCTTTTCGCCCTGATCGACGATGTCGCGCTCGATCGCTTCGATCAGCTCTTGGTCCACCCACCCGTTCTCTTTCGCCATGTCCGAGTACTTGGGTTTCCCAGCTATTGTGGTCGCAACCGACTCGGAAACCGAGCTGATGCTGCTCTCAGTGCTCTCTCGCCGCTTGGACTTCTGGGAGCTCTTGGTGTTCCGTCGAGACGAGAGGTCTGTGGCTTTCGAGGCCGTTGTCGTTGCTCGCTTGATGCTATTCCGATGCACATTTTCTAACCACATACATCACCAGGTGTAATAGTGAGTTAATCGTAAGTACAGCAAGCACCAATGCAATCACAGTGAGTCCAACGTGCTTGCAGTTGAGTGACCTTTCCCCTTGATCGCTGTGGAGGCTCGTGCTGCAGCTGGTATTGCCGGTTTGCGCGTCATGAGCGATCGGTTCGTGAAGCGAGACCTGAACAGACACATTGGAGAGATGAGTTCTTCAAAAATGTATCATCCAGCACACAATTCATCAATATATTCACAACGCTCACATTGCTGTCGAAGTGGCGTCTGTGCTCTGGGTCTCGCGCTTGTTCGCCCACGGAGGTAGCTTCTTCTGAGTCGGCGCAGCTGAAACCTGTCGCGTGGTCATCGAATGCCTTGTCAGCGGTCGTCCAGATGCTCGAGGCTTCTGCCACTACACAAACATAAGCACCCAAAGTACACATGCACACATAATGAGCAGCCATACAGACAGAGAGCAATTTTGGACAAACGGTTAGCGGTGCGCTTACCTTTCGCGCTGAGTCGTCGGTGCTACCCATATCGTCACCAGACGGCGGAGAGTTGCTCCATTTGTCCCTTCTCGCGTTGTTGTTTACACTGTCGCTTGTTGCTTTGCTTTCCAGTTGGCGCGCGCGCTGCTTCCTCAATCGCGTCTCGTCCTGGAGCTTGAGCCGCTGCTTCGTGAGCTGCATGTCGTTCGCGACGACCCTCAGCTCCTCCAGCATCTGGTGGTACTCGAGCATCACAGCATACTCGTTCTCGAGGTCCAGCAGCATCTACTCTCCACCAACGCATAGACAATCGTCAACGTCAGCCCAGCGGCTCATATTCATCGCCAATAACTGATAACGACAAAAATGATGAGGTACGCCATCGCACTAACCTGCTGGACCCCAGAGGCGGTGGCGCGCGCCGCGCACTGGCGCTTGACGTCCTGTAGCACGCGGTGGAACTCCGGGAGCCCGTTGTCGTAGTCGCCCAGCAGACAGAACTCGCGCGCGCGCAGCAACTGATGCTGCACGTCCGCCGCCGCCGCCTGCGTCGTCACCATCATCGCCTTGCTTTTTCGCTTTCAAATCGTCCCATGTTGCCGCCAAGTTTCTCTCGTTTAATTGGCTGAAATCCTCAACAATATCTACGAATCATATCACATTAAGGTTTTTCATTGCTTTAGTAATCAAGGTTTTTTCAGTGAGGCGAAATAACTACCCGGTCTAGAATTACGCTCAAAAATGTGATGTGCAATGACTACCCGGTACAGCGCTCGTTCAGCTCGTTCAGAACAGGACACGTATCGAGCTTTTTTCTGAGAGCTGTGCACCATCGTCAAAAGCAAACGCGAACGCCAAGGGCAAGAGGCAGCAAGCGCCACACAAGAGCAAGAGAAGCGCGCGCGTGCACACACACGTCCGCTCGTTCATTCAGAGAGAAACCCCAAGTAGTAGCATGGCGCTTCCAGAGCTGCAGATCGTCGCGGGCCTCGTGACCGCGCTCGCGATCGCGCTGGCGATGCTCGCGGTGCGTGTGATGTACCCGAAGAAGGTGGACGAGATCGACGAGTCGCTCGAGGCCATGATCAACGGCTTCGACTTTGAGCTCCCGGAGGAGGTCGAGATGTACCGCAAGATCAAGGAGGAGCACCCGGACGAGCCGGACGTCGTGTTCAACATGCTCTTCCGCCGCGCGGTCGCGGACATCCCGCTGATCCGCAAGATCCAGTCGGAGAGCGCTGGCATCCAGCGCCTGAAGAAGAACGACATCCTGAAGGACGGTTCGTTCCTGAGCTACAAGTTCGCGGAGGAGATGATCAACGAAGAGATCAACGACGTGCGTAGAGAGGCAGAAGAGCTCAAGCCAGGTACGATGTTTTTATTTACGTGTGTGTATGTATGATGCTTGCCTTGCACATGCTGACTCGTGTGTGTGTTTCTATTGCTTCCTCGTGAACGCGACAGGTGAGGGATGGCCAGACAAGATCTTCCCACAAGCAGTGCAATTTATGAACCACATAGCCGAACAGCAGATGGCAGCGCAGCGAAAGGCACAGGAGGAGCAGATGCAAGCGATGATGCAGGCGCAGACCGCGACGGAAGCCCAGCAGGCTGCCCAAGAATAAACGACGAGGAAGACGTAGAAGAAAAGAGAAGAGAAGGAGGTGTCGGCAATCAATCAGTCAGTCCACTGCTATTGTCGATTGGTGAATATCGATTAAGCGCGGTTGGTCTGCAGCGACAATGTACGAGGACTTGTTCATATGCATTTTCGCTTTTCGCTTCATAGATCGGGTCCGCCGGCAGTGCGCGGGGTCGTCGACGCGTGCAGCAGCATATTGACGCTAGCAATGTGCTGCTGGGTCGCTTCTTGCAGCTGCTTGATCATCGGTAACGTTAAGTAATGGGGAGTGTCGTCCGTTCCGCTGCCATGCTCTTGCTCGTGTAGTTCCGTAATGGTGCTGGTCTTGTCGCCTGTCATCACGTGCCCTCTGGTCTTATCACCACCACCAGCAGTATTCTCCTGCAAATGGTTCATTCCGAAGCGGATGCCGATCTTCTGGAGCTCTTGGTGCACCACCTCCTGGTTGAGCTGTCGGCGCATGTACCGCAGCATGCGCTCGCGTGGAGACGCGAGTGCCCAGTCGGCGAACTCGAGCGCACGATGGATGTACACTTGCTGTTCGGCAGGCGCCGCAGCGACCGTCGTCTGACCCGAAGACCCGTCCGCGAAGAAGAACGAGCAGAGCTCTTGGCGCGGGTCCACCTGCAGGATCGTGCGGTCCTGGAACACGACGCGCACTTTACCGTCTGCAAACGTGCGAAACCGGCCGTGCTCAGTCTCCACGGCTTCGATCACGACTGTCGACGAATTCATCTACAGAGAGAAAGTGTGTCAGTTAGTGTCGTTACGCTATTGTACAACTGACGACATCAAGCTGGCCAAGTACCTCGTCTTCGTCACTTCGGATACTATCGCGTAGCGTGGGAATTGTGCTGGATCCGCCATGCGATCTCAGCACGTCCATTACGTGGTTGCAGAGCGTCAGGACGCTGGTGCTGCATAACGAAGAAAAAGAACACAAGTCTTACACGTCAGTTAAATGGGAAGAAGGCCAATGCATGAGCCATATCATTCGCTGTACTGTATTGTACCTCGCGTTTGTTGTGGCGAAGAAGGTCGCTGGCGGGATCGTCTCGATCGTGAACTGCTGCTGGAGCCTGCCGCTCTCACCGTACCACCGGAAAAAGCCGCGCGTGCACTCGATGACAGCGTTCTGACCAGCGAGCTGCACCTGTTGAGTTGTTCCCGTTTAGATGTGTCACGTTAGAGGTAGACCAGAGATAAAGTGATAGGCAGATATCGAGCCACTGATGGACCATTAATGCAGTGATACTAGTAAGCAGATACAAACACTTACAATGGCTGACGGCAGGACATCTTGTGCAGGTTTGCAGATGTAGAACACCGCGTCTTCCATCACTTCCACCGCGACGCGCTCGTAGAGTTTCCGAGTCGGGCGGCTCGCGACGCGCAGCACGTCAGCGAGCGCGAGCGTGACTCCTCCATTCTCAAATTCGCCATCGCCACTGCCCTGTGAAGTTGACAGCGCGGAGAACGTCGGACGCGCACTGAAGGCAGCGTTTCCTGGGAGTTCACTGGACGCAAACGAGCCATTGCGTTCATTGGGACTCAGTTCAAACTCTGGTTTCTGGGACTCGAAAGCACTCCGTGCGTGCACCAGAACCTGCACTGGGTATGCGAAGCACGGCGGTACGTGGTGCACTGTGAAGGTCTGGCGGACCGTCGCATAGTAGGCGAACGGTTCGCTACTGCTGTCATCATTCGCGTCTTCTTGGGTGTCGACACTGCTCCTGGCTTGCACCACGTAGAACACGTCCACGAGTATCGCGCTCGGGTGCAAACAGACGCGGGCGTTGCCTTCGGTAGATCGGATTTCAAACCACTGCGTTGCAGCATCGAACAGTTTCTCTGTGCTGAACGCGCCCGTCGGCCATCTCGCACGCAGCGGCTGGTCTCTGTTGTTACGTCGTCTCTGTCTTCGCACCAATTGACCACTACCATCACTTTGCTGATACAGCGCTCGATGCACATACGGGAAGAGACTCGAGGCAGCGCTGGTCTGCCGCGCAAAGCGGTTGCGGAGCTCGATGGTCTCGATCACCATCGCGCGGTGGCTCGACAGCGCGGTGGGCGAGAGGTGGCGCGTCTGCGAGCCATCCGGGTGGATGTACGTGTACGTGTGTCCGGCGCGCTCGAGCACGATGATGTGCGTCTCGTGCGTGTTCTTGCGGAAGCAGTTGACGGTCGTGCCGTCCGCGAGCAGCACGCCACGTAGCTGCCGACGCGCGTTGCTGCAGCGGTGGAGGCGATGCGCCTCATACGCCATGGACTTTGCACAAAGCGCTTCACTGCTGCTCATTTGTGTTGCTGTGTGTTGTGTGTGTCCATTTTTTTGGCGAGAGTTGAGTGAATCGAGTTGCTGATTTAGAGGGAGCCAATACGTCCTTATTTGACAACCATGACCATCACAGCTGCCTTTTAGTTGCATAATAAGAGTGTGTAGTTGCAGATTGCGTGATGGCAATATACTTGACCATCACTCTTGACATCCAGGTCATGAACACGAATGTGTAGCTACTGGATGCGTATTCACTTGAAGATCCGCCCCAAACGCAAAAAGAGGCGAGCTACTTACTCGTCCACACTCTCTCATCAGCACCAGCAAGAAGCAGCAGCATGTCGAAGCTCTTTGTGAACGGCAAGATCTGGCAGTGGGACGAATCCCCAGCCACCGCGACGGAGCGCCACTCGTTCGCAGACTGGATGCTCGTGGCGGACGACGGCAAGATCCTCCAGGTCGGATCCGGACAAGCGCCAGCGAATGCGTCTGCAGCAGCGACGCACACGGAGGATCTGGACGGTGCGCTTGTGCTCCCGGGGCTCCATGATTCCCACATCCACGCCTACTACATGGGCGAGAGCGACGAATTCCTCAACCTCACGGGCTGCACGTCGTTCGAAGACTTTGCCGAGCGTCTGCGCAAGTACGACGCCGCGTACCCGGAGAAAGCGTGGGTCGTGGGCTTTGGGTGGGAGCAGGACCTGCTTTCGTCGTCGGGTCGCTATCCGTCACGACACGATATCGACGTGGTGATCAAGGACCGACCGGTGCTGCTTCACCGCGCGTGCTGGCACATCGTGGCGACCAACACGAAGGCGCTGGAGATCGCAGGCGTCGACATCACGCAAAAAGCTCATGACATCGAGTCGGGGACGATCGACACGGATGAGAACGGCGCGACTGGCATCCTTCGCGAATCGGTACGTTCTTGGATCGCGACGTACACTACCTGTGATTGATTGTACTACGAAGATTGACACTGGGTTGATGCGGCATTTTGTGGTTTAGGCTGTCAACCTCGTCGCAAACCACACGCAGGAAGGCTCGGAAGGTACTCACGCTTCAGCTTGTGTTACCTTGGTTTGTGCTTATTGCAAAGCGACTGAATGTTTTGAGTTGTTGATTTTATGTAGAGATCCGAATCAAGTATTTGACAAACGCGATGAACAAGTGCGTTCGCTACGGACTCACAGGTATGGGCTCGAGGGCTCTTACGATTAATGTTGCATTTTACAATGTACAGCGATTCTCATATTCATTGTACCCCATCCACATGCATCCATCCAGGCATCCACACGAACGACCACAACGCCTGGCAGCTGTACACGAAGATCCATGAGCAGAGCGGACTCCCGCTTCGCGTTTACATGACGCCGTCGATCAGGGAGCTCAAGGAGCCGGCGACGCCTCGTCCAGGCTCGAAAGTCGGGCTTCTGAGCTGCGACCGCATCAAGTTGTTTTCGGACGGCAGTCTCGGCGCGGTGAGTACCTAGTTGTACATCTGAAATGCTGTGTGTTCGGACGAATATTCGTGAGCTTCATTGGAACTAATTTCACCCTACAATGTTGTGATGCAAACAGGAAACGGCTGCGGTTCGCCAGCCGTACCTCGGCACCAAAAACCGCGGCATTCTGATGGAGAGCGACGCCGACCTCATTAAGCAGATCTCGGACGCGGATGTTGCGGGGTTCCGCTTGGAGATCCACGCGATCGGTACGTTGTTTTTTCGTGAGAAGAGTCGTGTTTGGTATTCTGTCAAATTGGATTACTGACTGCAACTTGGTGATGCTATGTAGGTGATCGTGCTGCCGAGCAGGTGCTCATGGCACTCAAGGAAGCCAACGTGTCTGCCGACAGACGCGCGATCATCACGCACTGCCAGATCCTCGGCGAGGATTTGCTCGTGCAAATGAAGGATCAGGGTGTCATCGCCAACATCCAGCCCTCGTTCACGATCACGGACGCCTCGTTCGCTCGCAAGCGACTCGCTGAGGAAGTGCTGACGTACTCGTACTGTTGGAAAACGATGATCAAGAGCGGAATCGTCTGTGCCGGCGGGAGCGATTCGCCCATCGAGACCTGCAACCCGTTCCAGGGCATCTACGACGCGATCTACCGCCACAAGCCCGGCCAGCCGCAGGACGTGTTCCTCCCAGATGAGAAGCTGACTTTTGACGAAGCGCTGGAGATCTACACGAAGAATGGCGTGTACGCCGCGATGGAGGAGGCCCGCTTGGGGCAACTCACACCTGGGTATCTCGCCGACTTTGTGGTCCTCCAGAGCGACGTCACCCAAGACCACGAGGCGTTGCTGAACGCAGACCTCGTGAAAAGCGTGTGGGTCAACGGCAAGAAGACGTACTCGTTCGACCAAGATGAGAAGGTGAAGGACCCAGCGTTCGACTTCTCGCAGAGCTCGTTGCCGGGCAAGAACGGCCCCCACATCCGCATCTGCCGCTGCTGCTGCAGATAATGAGCCAGTCGGTGTGTCGCCGTGGAGAATGGAGAATCAAGTGTTCGTGAGAATGTTAGCTTGTGTGAGATGGAAAGCGATTTGTGTATTGCTTGGATTTATCAATGGGATCTGTTCGATGTAGCTCTCTGGGATTCGCTAGTCAGGATACCGTCAATCGACAGGGTACAATACAATGTAGCAGGGGCGTAAAAGCAAGAGCAATTTGGCAAAAAACAAACGCATTCATATTTCGGTTGATCTGTATTGTACAAGACACGAGAGCGGGTCGGTCGGTCACAACAACAAATTGGGAGGGGGTTCAAAAGAGAGCGAGCAGCACACACCCAAATCCACCTTTTCTTCTTCATCTCACTCACTTCGTCTTCTCTCTCGCGGCTTCTTTCTCTAGATCTCCCTCTACGCATGGGAGCGAGAATATCATAAACAAACGCAAACTTTTCTTCTTCTTCTCCGACTTCTTTATCTCTTGGCTTTCACACTCAAATCCTGGGCTTTACGACGCGCTGATGCCCTCCCTGGATCAACACACAAACACGATAAAGAATCCCAAGTTAGTACAATTTCCACAACCACAAAACCAATTCCCGCAAAATGCAATAGAACACTCACTTTCGGAACGCCTCGGCGATGCGGTACGAGTCAAACGTGCAGTGGATGCTCACGATGCTGCCGCCGCTCATACTTAGAATGTCGCATGACTCCTCCGTCACGGTCTGGCTGTTGCGCAGGATGCGGAACGTCGTGGACGTCATCACCACCGCGGTCTCCTCGTCCTCGTCCACCACGATGCGCAGCACGCGGCCACTACTGCGCTCGACTGTCTCGTCGCGGATTTTCCAGTAGTCGCAGAGCCGTTTGTACCCATGGAACTCGCCCCAGTACGGCACGCAGTCCGGCAGGTTCGAGCTCAGTACGCACGACTCGGCCACCGGGTCGATCTTCTCCTCCATCCAGAACGATGCTGGCGCGTCCAGCGGCGTCGAGAACTTGAGGTTCGGGCCAAAGAGGTTCTTGTAGAACTCCATCACCAGTTCCTTCATCTCCGACTTGTTCCACTTCTGCGCGCTCACACCGCCACTGTTGTAGAGCGACGACCTGCTGCTGCCGCTGCTGTTGGAGTGCAGGTCCTCGGCAAGCAGCGAGGCGCGCTTGTTGCTCGATGGCTGCGGGTTCGCCGCGCTTACGCACACCAAAATCTCCGTGAGCCACACGAGTCGCGTGTCGATCGAGTCCACAAGCACCATGAACGCGCCGTGACCCTGCGTGTTGATCTGGAAGCCGTACACGGTGTGTTGGCCGCTCGCGTGCACGGGAATACCCTCCGAGACGCTCAGCGGTCGCGCCGTGCCGCGCACGTATGTTCGGTCTTTCGCGTGCGCTTCGCTGATGTAGTAGCTGAGCGAGCCTTCCAGGCGATTCAGCACAAAGTAATATCGCTCCCAGACGTGGCGCTGGCCCGTCTCCGGGAGCTTGTTTTTGTACATGTACCCGGACGTGATCACATTCATCATCCCGCTGCCTTTGTCCGACGAGTGAAGAGACGCCGATACGGGCACGTCCGTGACGAGGACACCAGCGTCGTGGTGCACGAGCTTCGTTACATCCTCGCCGCGCGACGTGTCGACAACAAGCACGTCGGTCTGACGCGGTGCCATGGGCTGGTTCGCGAACGGCTCATTGCTCAGCGCCAGCAGCTTCTTCTCGGCCTTATCACTGTGGTGGTTCGCGACCCACGAGTTGCGCAGCTTTTTGAACACGTTGTTCCACGCAAACGAGCCGCGCTGGTGCTGGTTCCCCTGCTGAGACGATGACGAGTTGTCCTGGCCGTTCTGCTCTTGCGGAGATGGCGCCTTCTCGGGGATCTTGATCACCGAGCCCAGACGCATCGGACTCTTGAACACGGGTGACTGCAGCACCTGCTTGAAGTAATGCGACTTGCGAGGCGCTTCCTTCTCCGAGTCCTTGGAGGGGGACGACGATTTCTCCGAGTGGTTCGACTCTCTTCCAGAGGACGAGCGACCGCCGAAAATGCTGTTTCTGTTGTTGGTACTGGACTCTGTGGCACTCGATGAATCTGTTGTTGGGCTCTCAGCCTTTTCAGGTTCGCTGACAGTGGGGCTCTTCTGCTTACTGTCGTCCACAACAACGCTGACGTGTTCTTCTTCCGCTGGGTCAGCAACCACTGGGGCCGGAACAGAGACAGAAGCAGCACTGGCAGCGATAGTAGTCACAGTGGTTGGAGGTCCCGTCACCGCTGCTGCTGCAGCTGCTGGCTCCTCCTTCTCCTTGATCGAGCTTCTTCTGTTTCCGTTAACGCCTTCGTCAGACGCGCGCTTCACGTCCGAGCCGCGCTTGGCGTCGCTCTTGCTGCTCGATCGGCGGCCCGTGAGCTTCGCCCACGCCGAGTTGCGCTTGCAGTGGAAGAGCACTTGCGCGTTGTTTTGCGACGGACTGTTGGACGCAAACACCTCGTCGATCACGTCGTGGATGATCGCCGAGTAGATGCGCAGCGTCGGGATCTCGATCTTCGCCTTGAGGATCAGATCGATGATCGTGTCGCAGTGGTCGTCCTCGACTTCGACGCCAAACAAGTCCTTGGTCAGCGGACAGTTCTTAGCGCGCGTGCCATCCGCATCGCGCAGGATGAACGAGATCGCAGGCACCACGTGGATCAGCAGCATGTCGAACTTTGAGCGCTTCTCCAATATCCGGAAGTAGATTGCGATCAGGTTGCTCTCGTGTAGCTGCTCGTTCACGTCTTCATCATTGAGCTGGACCAGCGCGTGCAGGTACTTGGCGAGCGAAATCTCGATCGACGGCACGAGCCCCTTGTCAAAGTTCGCCACGAACGCGTCCGCGGTACTGCGCGCGATGCGCAGCACACTTGACCAGAGCGCATTGCCGTGCGCGAGCGACGAGAGGTTGTACATCGATGTCTCGGTCGCAGACTCGCGTGGGGAGTTCGCAAACTGGTCGGCCGACCAGCTGCTGCTGCCGTAGCCGAACGAGCCTCTCGCCTTCTGCGCGTCGTCGTTCTGGTTGTTGCCGCTCTCGGCGTCAAAGCCGTTGCCGCCGTCGCTGTAGTACTTTGTGCACAGCAGCAGCAGCTCCGTCGCCATATGAATATTTAAGGCTAGTAGCGAAAACATCAATGTAAGGACACAACCAAGTCAGCATCAAATAACAGCAGCCAAGACCTCAAAGAAGAATGAACGAAAACAACTACTCACAGCTTGAGGCCTCGCCGATCTTGTTCTCGCGCAGGATCACGAGCTCCTTGTGCGCGTTCTGGAAGAGCTCTTCGATGATCTCCGGGTGCTTGCCGAGCTCTTCAAGCAGCATGTACTGAAGGAAGTTGTGGTACCCGTGGGTCATGGACTCAAAGCCGCGGATAGTGCCAAACTGGTCACGGACAAAGTACTTGGACAGGTACACGCCGCCTTCGCGACGACAGAACGAGCCAAGGCGATCAGCCTGGTTCGCCTGTAGCATGTCGACGATCAAGTGCGACGTGTTTTCTACGAGCAGCGGGTTCTGCGGCTTGGAAAGCTCCAGGCGCGTGGCTTCTGCGAGCAGCGGCGCCACGATCTCCATCGCGTCGTTGCGGCCCGTGATCGGGTGCACGCTCTCGTAGGACTGCAGGATGAGCGTCAGCATGTACTTGATTGTGTTCGAGTAGAGATGTGGCACGACCGTCGGTAGGAAGCGGCGCAGCACGTTCGACACGTAGCCTTCTTCGAGGCAAAAGCCGTCGTGCAGGCGCACGAGCGCCTTGCTGAAGAACAGCAGCTGCATCTCGTCGAGCGGTTGCGGGTTGTTGAAGATCGAATAGAGTTGCTCCCATTTCGCAATGTCCTCGGGCTCCTGGCAGCCAAACACGGCGTTCGTGGCCGTCGACCCTGAGGACGAGTCCGACGAGAACGACTGGTAAAGGTCTTCTTCGCCCGTGTAGAGCTTCATGATGATCTCCGAGCAGACAAAGTGCTTCTTGTAGTAGCCGTACTCCTCGTGCGGCTCGCCGCTGAGCACGGGCGGCGTGATGAACTCGGCGAGCACGGCCTTCACTGTCTGCGGCTGCATGAGCCACAGGCGGATGTCCGAGTCCGTGTCTTCGAGGATCTCGAGGATCGGGTCGATGCCCATGTCGAGAAACGCCTGGAGACTCATGTTCTTGTGGTGCAGCGACACACCAAAGAGCGGGTCGTCGAACGACTGCAGCGAGCGGCGGCGGTACGTGTCGGCGTCGTCGAGGAACTTGGACAGACTGCCCGAGCGTCCGCCGCGGTTCGTAATTACCTCCATCTCGTTCACCGAGTATGAGATCGTGGTCGGCACGCCGCTCGCGTGGCTCTGCTTCTCGTGTCCGCTGTTGCGCTCTGCGTAAAAGTCCTGCAGCTCGTGCTCAAGCGCGTCGTCTTCGTCCTCATCGTCCTCATCGTTCTCCTGTCGCGCATCCGCGAAGCTTTCGTCATTGTCGTCGTCTTCACCATCGTTCACCTGGATCACGAGGTCCGAGAGGTCCAGCGGCCGATCGTTGTCATCATTCACAGCCGCATCGACATGCTGCGTTTCTACCGAAGCAGCAACAACAGAAACAACAGTGCTTGCTTCTTCGCCCTCTTTCACCACCATCGTCGTCTCCACCGTTTCGACAGTCGTGGATTCCGCACTCGTGCTCGTAGTAGTCTCTGTAATCACTTCAGTCGCAGTCTCAATAGTAGCAGTGGCGGTGGTAACCACCTGCTCCTTCACTTGCTCCACGACGCTCGCCACCACGACAGCCGCGTCTTCTTCTTCCGCTGCCATCTCCTTCTCGTGGTCAGCCGCGACGACATCACTGGCGCTGTTGTTGTCGCTCGCACTATCGCCATTCGCGCCGTCGTCGCTGTCTGCTTCTTTCTTCACGTCCGCAGCACATTGTGCGCCACTGGTGCCCGTGGGGCTCTCAGGCTTCAGCAGCATAGACGCCGCGGCGTCGCTCTGCTGGTTGTCCACGACGACGACCTCCATGGTGGTGTGTGCGTCGTCCGTCCTTCCTTCCTTCCTTCCTGCTTCGTCCTTCGCTCGCTCTCCTATACAGACAGACAGGGGGAGGGGGGGGGGGGGATTGGGAGCGCGGAATAGGTAAATTGGATACCGACCGTGCGCGGTCGCGGGCGGTTTGTGGGTGGGGTTTAGTGGTTTGTGGCCCAACACGCAGGACGGCCCGCA